>CAUYRH010086927.1:0-12089 GCA_963574655.1 Perodicticus potto | reverse complement strand
AAATAAAGATAAAAAACAAAACTCTCTTTAAAAAAAAAAAAAAAAGAATCCTTTTTTGATAAAAATCAATTCTCCCATATTAAGAAATGAGTATAATTGTGATGGATGTGTTACTTAGTTCAATGTGAGCATTTCACATTGCATATTGAAGCAGTACCCAGAACCCCATAAATGCATCAATATACAAAGTTATGATTTAATAAAAAGCAAAAAATAAAATAAAAAATGAAAAATGACTTTACGGCAGATAAATCTGGGCTTCTATACTCGCTCCCTTGTTTACCAGCCATAGAAACATGAACAAGCTTTTTTAAATGATTAGTGTCTCAGCTTTCTCACCTGTGAAATGCTGAACAGAGCTCTTCCCATTCACAATGTTGTAAACATGAGAATAAAAAGAATGTAAAGCATCGACCCAGGGCCTGAATCTAGTAGGTGCTCCATAAATGGTGGCAGTCTTGTCATTGGTAATGATGATGACATTCAATAAATAGCAGGTTTTCTTTTTAGAGGTAGTAACAAATAGCTTGTACCCAAGGCGACAGCAGCTGGTCGAAAGAGCTTAACTATGAATAGAATCGCAACCTGTTGTATTCATTTCATAATATATGTCCTTGTCATCACAAATGACACTCCTATTCTTGTCTAATTGGATACTTGGTGTGTTCACGGGAGTGGATGCACCCTAGGATTGGAGCGCTATGGCAGAGCGCCCTCTTGGGCGGTCCTGTTCCGTTTGGTTGGGCCTCCTGTCACAGCGTAGGTGTCCAGACTGAGGCCCCAGTCAAGCCTTCCCAACATTAACTGTGCCTCTGAGAAATCGCTCTGCGTGCTGACCGTGGCAATGCATTTTCCCTTCTCTGTGTGCTCCATCTCTCCCTCCTATGGCCTGTTGACTATTTGAACCTTGAACTTACTTGATCACTCCTTTTCATTTTATTTCCAATTTCTCTTTTATCAGTGTTCGCTGTCAATCCTTTCGGGCTTAGATGTTCATTGTGGCGTCATCATCTATTTGATCTGATGTTTCATTAGCATTTCTGCAATAGTTTCTTGGTGTTCTTTCCCATGATTCAGCCGTTCTATACTTCCTAAAACTTTTAAACCTTTGGATAACCGAATGAGTCGCTCACCGATGCACCTTTTTTGATTACACAAATTAACCATCGAAAATGCATTCATTTATCAGGAAAACTTTAAAAGCACTGCATTGCATTCAGAATGGGTAAGGTATTTTGAATGTTTCATACTGAAGAAATTCTAAGCTTCCTTTTAAAAGCATCAGGAAAGCAAATGCTCAGAGATGCATGCAATTCTAATAAACAGATCCTGCCTGCCTGCTGCTTGTCAGTGTCAACATTTGTAAACTAATAGGTGTGGTTTTCCTGGGCATACGGGGCGCTTCTGTGCTCCTGGCTCGATTAGATCCCTGGGCGTTTTTAGCTGGGTTAGGGAGGTAGACAGGGAGCAAGGAAGCATGGCGGGGAGATAGTCTGGTAAATGATAGATAGATGGATAGAATGACGAAACAGTTCAAAGAGCAGCAATAAGAAAAATCATTATCAGTTTCACTTTGCTTTGGTTTTCAAGATTAGCCAGGTGGAATAGTATTATAATCCAATGCATGTGTTACAGGTCTCTTTGCAAAGAGCACCCACCCTCTTCTCCTCCTAACTATTCAGTAATAGAGGCAGAGTTAATATTCCCATTTGACAGAGAGGGACATAGAAACTTAGAGAGGTGAGTTCAATGAGCAGTACATTCCCTGCAGTAATCTAATGTAATGCCGTGAATAAATAACAAATCTGGAACTCAGTCTCTAGGCTCTGAAGCCATTATTCCTTCTGCTACCTCCCATCAGCAGAGGCAAGGAGAAAATGCTGGAAGCAGCAATGCCTACCCCTCTCCTCATACCTTTTGTGCAGGACTTTGGTTCCATTTAAAACACAGAACACTCTAAAAGCAGTCAGAGCCTTTGGCTCAAGATTTTTGGGCTATCTCAGAAAGCCACATTAAAACAAAATGACCCTGGGTCACCACTTGCACTGTGGCCAGCCACCGTCCCAGCAAGCTTGCACAGCAGAAATCTTATCTTCGCGTTTTCCTAACCAACTTTCCTGGAGCCCTGAGCCCTCTCTTTCTTCTGAATAGGGACACTGAGCTGAGAAATGGGATGCCCTGAGGCCTAGATAGGATCTTTACCCATAACCTAGATGTTTGACACCTGACTTTAGTTCTTTCCCACGCCAAAGAGCCAGTTCCTGGTGAGCTCTGATCAAGTTAATCCTTAAGTGCTATTTGCAGGTCCTCTCAGTGGTGACCATCCTCTGCTGGGCATTGGAGCCACCTCATTCTTAATTGTCACCGTGCTCTGTCCTCACAGGGGCAGAGGGGACCTGCGGAGTTAATTGGGTAATTTTATGGCATGTCCAGTATAGGCCATCACTTTGTATTGTGGAACTTTAATTCTCATAACAAATCTATGAGGTTGTTGCTATTCCCACTTCGTAGACAGAAAAACTTGGACTTGAGAAGGCTAAGCAAACTCTCCAATGGTGAACAGCTAATACATGGTGGAGCTGGGATGTAAACCCACGTCTGCCTGACTCCAAAGCATTAATTTTCTCACGCTGCCACTGAGCACCTGAGTAATACATTTTCAAAGCCCCGGCTCACCAGGGATTTAGACCCCACATTTTAAAGGAACACTACCTTCCAGTGTAGTTCCTCTGATCATCTGAGCAAAGATCACAAGCAGCATGAGGAATCTGGGCAGCCGTGGTGCAGAGCTCTCTGGAGGCTGGCGTAGATCAAGAACGGAGAGAAAATAAGAGGTGAGCACGTTATGGTTGTGAGCAGAAGACTTGGATGAGGCAAAACTTGCATTGTGCCAGGAAATGACCTTATTTGAGGTAAGGAAGAGACACTCCACCCATAGGCCAGATCTCACGAGTGTGGCAGTAGAGATGGGCTTAGAAGGAGGAAAGTCGGCGAGGAGGAGGAAGACAAGAGAAGATATCACCCGTAGCCCTCCTGCTACCCTGGAGGGAAAGAGGGAGAGGAAGGAGCTGGGAACACGGGATGAGCTACAAGGTCAACAGCAGCAAAGATACCACTGGAGGGAGAAGAGAGCCAGGGAGACAGCGGGTCCCCATCAGCTTCTGTGCTTTGCATGAGATGGGCTTTTCTAGATCCTGGTTCCCTTGAATTCTAGGGACCTGTCATTCTCCTTGCAATCTGGGATGAGGCTGCTGGTGAGGAGCAACCCTGCCAAAACAATTTCCAGGTGCAGAGAGGGAGGCCAGGGACTGGGAAAAAGACACCGTGTGCTCTCGTCCCCTCACGTGCTCATAATCAGCAGCCAGCAAGGTCGGAAGACGGCAGCAGGCACTGTGCAGAGAGAGCCAAAAGGGACTGGAGCAGGAGCAGCGCAGGGGACATGTCCTGAGTCTTGGAAAATGAGGTAAGGTGGAATGAATAGCCAGGAGAGGGATGGCATTCCCCACAGGGAAGCCTGCTGGGGAGAGCCACTGAGGCTGGTGCCCATGATTCCCATGAAGTCTTGAATGGCATGTGAAGATGAGGAGAGAGGTGCCATGGAAGGTAGCTGCCTGAGGTGGCCATAGCACCTCGCTGCTGCCTCTGTTGGCCAGTTTGTAAATAGGGGAAATAATCCCTGCTTTAAAGAGATGTCAGGAGGATTAGCGTAGGTAAGGGTCTAATCCATTGTGCGGCATAAAGTAAATGCTCTGTGAATGACTGTTTTACACTCATTAAAATGGGCAGATGATGGGTCCTTGGGGCCCCTCTCAAATACGTTATAATGCTCTTATCCCACCGCACCCTGAGTCAGGCAGTGGCCCACATAGGGCTCTGGCCTCTCTTCTTCCCACTGTAGCTTGCAACATAAAGAGACCCAAACATTGGGGCCAGACCAGCAGGTACTGTTGAAGATGAGGTGAGAGGTGCCATGGGAGGTACCTGCCTGGGGTGGCCATGAACCTTGCTGCCTCTGTGTGGCTGTCTGTAAAAGCAGAGCAGTGCGCAGCCCTGCTGCAGGGCATGGTAGAGCCCCAGGCCACCCATTCCGATGGCCTCTGCCCCATGGTGTGCATGTGTGTTCACACGTGTGTGTAGTACACTCACTCCGTGTGCACATGTGTATCTGTGCTCACGCATATAAATGCATATTCTTCTCAGCAATTCTACAGCAAAGAGAATAACAGACAGAGGAGAAGCAAAATTAAGGCCCAGGATAATTGTCCTTGATTGATCTACTCAATGGCCTGAAAATGCTCGGTTGGAGCAGGGTGCATGGCTGGCTGCTGAGCCAGAGGGCTGAGCACTGCTCTGCTTTTATCTGGGTGCCCGTGGATGGCCAAGGCTGGGCGGGTAATCCCGGACTTGAGGCAGCAGGGGAGATGGCACAGTCCCACCATGCCCTGCAGATAGCTATTTATTACGGCTTTCAGCCTTTATCTCTGGGCTCTGCATATGAGGAAACTCACCATCATGAATCACAAGGTATTGTATTTCCTAAATGTCTTCCTTTCCTTTTTTCCTGTGAGCAAATGGTGAGGTGAATGCAGTGTAATCAGGATGAAGGATGAACCAGAAGAGCTGGAGCAGGGGTCCTCTCTGGTGGCACCCTCATGCAGTTCTGAGCAACCACATTTGAGAACCAGAGGCATCACAGTTTTCTTCCCAGCTCTGGCAGCTGTGAGAGAAGGGGTTGCAGCTCACTCAATCCCTCTGAGTAGAGCAGTGAGCATTCAGATAAGCTGTAACCATTCTAGTCTTCTCCAGTATATTGTCCTAGCCAGAGCCACCATCCATAAACCTGCCTGGTTTATTATAAGATGAGCCCTTTGCCTCTTGTTCACTGCAGTATCCTCATTGTCTTAAACAAAACCTGGCATATAGGAAGTACTCAGCAACTATATATTGAATAAATAAGTGAAAGATAAATCAAGGGAATGCCCAGGGCCTCAAATCTGCAAAAGCCTTATGTGGATTAGGGCCTTCCTAACCCAGGGTCATCCAGTGGAACCAAGTGAACAGGTCCTCTGTGGAGCAGCCTGCATCATGAAGCTCCAGGGTTCTGCTTGTGTCAAATGCAGTGGGAGCTGTACCTCTGAGGCTGCAAGGTGGGGGCCTGTGCAGAATGATGAGAACAGAGAACTCTTAATCTTTGCACATGAGCTCTCGATTCATTCACACGACTGTGGTCTATGTAAGCTATTCAGGGCACATGGCACTTCTAGAGGAAGACATGTTTAAAGGAATTTCATCTTTAAACGCTATGAAATTATATTGTTAAAAATATTCTGAAGGGCAGTGCCTGTGACTCAAAGGAGTAGGGTGCCGGCCCCATATACCGGAGGTGGTGGGTGGTGGGTTCAAACCCAGCCCCGGCCAAAAAAAACAATTTCTGAAAACCCACACATGATAAAAAGAAATCTCAGAAAAATAGAAGTAGAAGGAAACACCTTCAACTTGATAAAGAACATCTTCAAAATACCTACAGCTAACATATTTACTGGTGAAGACTGGAAGTAAGGATATCCACTCTTGCCACTGTTAATGAACATAGTGCTCTTACTGAACATAGTGTTTTGTGTTCTAGGCAGTTCCACGAGGCGAGAAAAGGAAATAAAGATCAGAAAGGAACAAGTAAGACTACCCCTATTTAAAATAACATGATTGTCTTCAAATAAAGTCCCAAAGAACCTAAAACAAATCCTCCTGAAACTAATAAGTGGGTTCAGCAAAGTTGCAAGATACAAGCTCAATGTAAAAAAATCAATTACATACCTTGATACTGGCAATACATATGTGGGCACTAAAATTAAAAATAAAATACCATTTACAACTATTCACAAACTGAGATTCTTACTATCAAAATATACACAGGACTTGTATGTTCAAAAGTATACATGCTGATGAAAGAATGGAGAAAGATCTAAGTAAATGAAGAGGCAGAACATATACCATGTTTATGGATTGAAAAACTCAGCAGATCAATTCTCCCCAAAATGATATTAAGTTTTAATGTAATTTCTGTACAAATCAGAAAGATTTTTTTGGAGGTATAAATTCAATAAGATTGTTCCGAAATGTATATGGTAAGTCACAGGAACTAGAATAGCTAAGATGATTTTTTAAAAAAGACAAAGTGGTAGCAATCATTCTACTCAATTTTAAGACGTTATATAGCTACAATAATCAAGATTGTGTGGCACTGGTCGAGGAACAGACACATAGTTCAGTGGAACAGAGCAGAGAACCAAGAAATAGAACCGCGTGAATATGCCAGTAGGTTTTTGACAAAGTTGCAGAAACGATATAATGAAGAAAAACAGACATTTCAACAAATAGTGCTGGAGCAAGTGGCCATCCACGGGTAAAAAGATGAACCTGGAGCTAAACCTCACATGTTAACGATTGACTCAAAATGGATCACAGATTTACTTATAAAAGGTAAAGTACATGTTTTAGGAAACATGTTAGGAAACATTGTTAGGAAAAAATAAGAGGAATTATTTGGGACTTGACACTGAAAGCATGATCCATAAAGAAAAAAAATTGATAAATCATAATTCATCAAAATTTTAAAAAACGTTTGCTATTTGATAGACTCTGTTAAGCTACAAAATGGGACAAAATATTGCATGTTACTTATTTGGACTTATTAGTATGTGAAATAGACAAAGAACGCTCATACTCAATAGTGTAAAATGAACAATATAATTAGGAAATGCACAAACTATACAGAGAGATATTTCACTAAAGAGAATATATAGATAACAAATAAACACATGTAAAGATCATCATTAGCTACCAGGAAACATCATTAGCTATCAGGAAAATGCACACTTGGCAGCCCGAGGCAAGAGGGTCACTCAAGCCCAAGAGTTTGAGGTTGTTACGAGCTATGATGCTTTACCCAGGCACAGAGTGAGACTTGGTTTCAAAAACAACAACAACAACAACAACAAAAACCCAAAATAAACAAACAAAAAACCCCACAGTGTGTTTCTACTATAATTTTATCAAAATGAATAAAATAAAAAAGAGTGAAAACACCAAATGCTGGTAAGGATGGGAGAAACAGAATCACCCCTACACTGCTGGTGGGAATGTAAAATGGTACAGCCACTCCGGAAATTTAACAATTCTTTTAAAAAAATAAATAAATTCGACATGCAACTGCCATATGACCCAGAAACTGCACCTCTGGGCATTTATCCCGGAGAAATGAAGACTTACGTTCACACAAAAACCTGTATACACATGTTTACAGCAGCTTTATTCATCCCTACAAAAACTCAACGACAACTCAGATGTTCTAGAACGGCCAAATGGTTAAACAAACTGTGGTGCTTCCATATTATGGGATATTTCTCGGCAATAAAAAAGAACAAAGTATTGATATATTAACAACCTAGGTGAATTGACAGAGGGGGGAAAAAGCCAGTCTCAAAAGGTTACATGCTATATGAGTCTGTTTATATAACATTCTAGAAATGACAAAGTTACAAAAATAGAGAGTTACAAAATGGAGTTACAAAAAAGGTTCGTGATTCCCAAGAGTAATAGGTAGTGGGTGGGCAGAAGTGAGGAGGGTTTGTCTACAAAAGGATAAAATGACTGTATCTATGCCAGTATCCTGGTTGTGATTTTGTATTGTGATTTGGCAAGATGCTAGGGTACCTTTAGGGTATACTAAGTAACATTAACAAACTAGGCAAAGGGCACACAGCATCTCTCTGTATTATTTTCTATCATTTGTTACAGCTGTAGGTAAATCTAAAGATAGTTTAAAATAAAAAGTCTAATTAAAAAATGAAAAGGTACAAAAACCATAGGTGGGATACAATTTGATAGAACTACGCACACACATCCATGTGGTGCTAAGCTGGTGACATCTGAATAAAGTCTATAATCTAGTTAATTGCATTGGTCTAGTTAAATGTATTGTGTTGATGTCAATTTCCTAGCTTTAATAATGTAATCTGTTATGTAAAATGTTGAGAGAAGCTGGGTGAGTGATAAGTATATAGGACTCTCTGTATTAATTTTGCAACTTCTCGAGAGTCTATAATTATTTCAAAATAAAGAAGTTATTTTTTTAAGTGCTGAGAACAAAAAAGAAACCATGTATTATCGAGCAAAATTCTAACGGTGACAGTTCTGTTAGAACAGGTACCATTCTTTCGGCTGTGCCTCCTGCTAGTGGTGGTAGCTGCAAATTCCACCAACTTGGACTCGGCAGCGGGTTCCTGAGTGGCATTTCCCCTACTACAGCCTCAGAGAGCTTGCTCAGGTCACTCAAGTCAGATCGCACAGCAGGAGAGCTGGGGCTGGAGTTCGCATGCACTCACTCTATACCATACAGGGAGGTTGTGTAAGGCACAGCCTGTCCTCAAGAAGTGCCCAGTCGACTGCAGTGGGCGCAGGGGAAGAGCTGAATACTCCAGCTGTCACCATGTCCCTGTACGGACCAGTTAAGTGGGACTCAGCTCCTGCTTGCAGCCAGTTTCTTCAAACCCATCAGATGTCAGAGAAATAAAAAAGGATGTAACAAAGGAGAGCCAAGTGGGGAATACAGTCTCCCCACTCCTGGACAAACTGCTCTGGGAAAGTTTGCTCTGAGACAGATGGAGGATGAAGCCAACATATCATGTGGATGTGGGGTGGCAGGAATCCGAGAAAGGCACGTGTGTGTGTGCACGCGCTGCTGCAACAGAAAGGCCTCATCTGTTTGCCCATCTGTCAAATGGGGAGGCTGCCAAAATTCCCTAGGTCCTAATAGGCCGCCAGCCAGAGCTGGAAAACAGAATATAGGGGCTGACATTGAGGTCCCAGGATAAAAGAGTCAGGACTTAGAAATATGGAGCGGGATAGAAGCTGCTCTTGGCCTTTCTGAAGTGCCAGAAGGGCAGGAAGCTCACCTACACAGGAGAGCCAGTGGAGCTGCTTGCCTGTGCTGGACTCTGGGGATTCTGGGTGAACGGCACCAGGACATTTGAATGTCCTAGGGCCCACCTTGAGCTTTTGTGCAGGTGGTGTTCATGGACACCAACATGCATTGAACAGCAGGAATGTGCCTGGCATGTTTTTAAGAAGTCATGCACATAATTTCATTCAATCCTCTTAATGACCCCACGTGGTAGATCCTAGCATTAACTCTGATTTACAGCTGAGAAAACAGAGCTGCAGAGAGGCCAAGTGTTTCACTTAAAGCCACACCTCAGTGTGGAGCTAAGACTAGAACAGTCAGTTCCAGAACTTATTTTTTTTTCCCTGAGTCTCACTCTGTTGCCGCAGACTGGAGTGCCCTGGCATCAGTCTAGCTCAGAGCAACCTCAAACTCCTGGGTTCAAGTGATCATCCTGTCTCTACCTCCTGTGTAGCTCAGACTGCAGGCACGCACCATCACGCTCAGATAATGTTTCCTATTTTTAGTAGAGACAAAATTTTGCCTTTGCTCAGGGAGGTCTTGAACTTCTGAGTTCAAGGGATCCTCCCACCTGTGACTTCCAGGGTGCCAGGATTGCAGGCATGAGCCACCACACCTGGCCAGAACTCACATTTTCACCACAACTTTAGATTCCCTCTTTCTGCCAATTGCTTTCCTACGGACACACCCTGAGAAAGCCAGTATCGGTCACCCTGAACTCCACTCTGACACTGATGGGTCAACCTGCTCCCTGTTTCAGGGAAGCCGCCGTCTGGGCAGTGAAAAGACCACAGGACTGTGTAGTTGGCGTGTGTGCACCTGTTCCACCCATTCCTTGAAACACATCAATAGCAATGGCAGTGACTGGCTGGAAAATGTGGTCTTGGCCACCAGAGACCTGAAGGAGCCAATGCCTGCCCTGATAAAGGTGAAAGGTCAAGAGACTAGGAATCTAATCCCAATTCTGTCACTTCCCAGGAACATTACTTGCCCTCTTTGTACCTTGGCTCCAATGTTTGAAAAGGGGAATAATGTCTTTCAGCCCCCAAGGTGCTGTGAGGGTAAAGTAATGGACTACAGAAGGGTTTGGGCCTTAAGCTTTACTCAGGTAGATGGGACCAGGCTGTTAGTCCCAGGACAGAGGAAGCCAGGGTTTCAGACAGTGGAGGGAGTTCGCTGGCCTTTTTCCCTGCCCTGCATTGGCCAAGAGGTTGCCTTTCCATTTCTGCTCCAGGGCCATTTACTCAGCGAGGCTTCCCTAACTATGGCATTTAAAGTAGCATTTTTCCATCCTGGCATCTCTCCCATCTCCTTTCTCCCCTTCGTAGCATTTATCATCATTTGACCTCGTGGGTGTTTGAGATGATTACATAAAATAATATGCAACACATTATTAGGAGCTCTGCATATATTATTTATTAGGGTAGAGGGAACTCTTCTTCCATGCAATTTAAACATGTTTGACCAGTGCATTCTCCTGGATGAGTATTTTGACCTTAGCTTTACAGAACAGAAGCGGGATCAATTACTTCTTCTTGTCTGCCTAGCTCCAGACCTGCCTGTGATCTCCCATCTCAGGCATGTGGTGCTATTCTTTCACTAGTTTCTAGAATTCATGCTTGCCAGAAATTTAAGGAAGCCATGGATGGCTTTGGCTATCCTCCCAGTCTTTTAATTAGGAACTATTTGTTTCATTTCAGAACACGTGATATAGAAGGGAAACATGGAACCCAGAACCTCTCAGAACTGAGGTCAGGACTCAGCTCTACCATTACATACTTACTATCTGTAAATATTATTTGTTATTATTTTACGATGTAGTAATTATGGGTTGTCCTGCCATATGCAGGCAGGGAACAAGACAATCTGTGTACATAAACTCATTTGTTCCTTCAAGCAACTCAGAAAGGCAAACATGTAGCCCTTTTTGTAGACAAAAAAACTTTAGAGAGAGGAAAAGTTGGAATGATTTTAGGGCCATCAAACTCCAAAGCTGCGGCCAGGCGTGGTGGCTCATGCCTGTAATCGTAGCACTCTGGGATGCCAAGGCTGGTGGGTTGCTTGAGTTCAGGAGTTCAAGTCCAGCCTGAGCAAGAGTAAGACCCCATATCTATTAAAAATAGAAAAAAATTAGCCAGGCATTGTGGCAGGCACCTGTAGTCCCAGCTACTCAGGAGGCTGAGCAGGAGGATCCTGAAGGCTTATGAGAAAAGTCACTGCGGCTTTGGTTAAGGGTACAGAGACCAGGAAGAGAACAAGAATTTGCACAAACAGAAGGGAAGCCCAACTTTGTTTCCTATTCAGCAGAAACTCTGAGCAGCCCTTCCTCCCCTGAGCACATCAGAGCTGGGTAAGCAATGACCAGGAGGCCTTTGCAGTTCTGTGCATGGCTTCTTGGCTCTGAGCCTCAATCAATACCCTGCTCTTCACCCCGAAGACATAAAGTTACACAAATAACACACTTTTTCTCTTCACTGCAGTTCTTGGAATCCCTATAGTCCAGCTATGTGGTGTCAGAACAGTGAGATGGGGCTGGGAGTCAGGGGAAACTGTTGAAGCCACTATGCTTGGCATGGTTGGCTGGCTTTGGTTTGGGGTCCAGAGATCTCAGACTAAAATTGTCTCCAAGTTAATAAAGGTAAAATCCATACTCAAAAAAGTTTACCTAAGAAAAAGTAGGAAATGTGGTAAAACAGGCCACTAAAAACATTACACGACGCTCGGCCATCCATGGGATTACTTTTCTTTTCCTTTTTTTCTTTTTTTAAAATTTTTAATAAATCATAATTGTGTACATTGGTGCAATCATGGGGCACAATGTGCTGACTTCATATACAATCTGAAATATTTTCATTGAACTATTTAACATAGACTTCATGGCCTTTTAATCACTATATGAAGACATTTATATTGGATTACTTTCAATAAGAAGATCACCTTCATAAAGCAGCCCGGGGCAGTGTGCTGACAGGCTCCCATCCTCTCTTGATCCTCCACTGGGCTGGCCACACCTCCTACACGGGACTGGCTGTAGCCCTTTTAGAATAGACTTCTAGCTCCATCTCCATTCCATCTCCAGCACCATTTTGTGCAAAGCAACAGATAGGCCTGGTACCCAGGAAAAGCC
>CAUYRH010086926.1:0-30877 GCA_963574655.1 Perodicticus potto | reverse complement strand
CAGTGGCATCACAGCTCACAGCAACCTCCAATTTCTGGGCTCAAGCGAGTCTCCTGCCTCCGCCTCCCAAGTAGCTGGGACTACAGGTGCCCGCCACAATGCCCGGCCATTTTTTGGTTGCAGCCGTCATTGTTGTTTGGCGGGCCAGGGCTGGATTCAAACCCACCAGCTCAGATGTACGTGGCTGGCACCTTAACCCTTTGAGCCACAGGTGCCAAGCCCATAAATATTATTTTTTAACATGGAGGCCATAATTCTATCTGCCACAGCTGGTATACCCACTTCCCCACCAGCTCCAAATCTTAGCTTGTCCCCCATGCACCCATCTAGACTTAGGCCAGCCAGACCGCAGGATGGAGTTGGCACAGATTTCTGTACCTGGGCCAGGTGTGTTGAGCATCAGTGCCCAGAAGGCAGGGGTAGAGGCTCAGCAGAACTCTTTCTGCCCTGGTTCTGTTGGGTCAACATTTATTTTCTCACAGTACTGGGGCTGGTTCCTCCTGAGGCCTTTCCTTGCCTGTAGATGGCGCTAGGGCTCCAGTATATGAATCCAGAGGGACATTCATCTGGTATCAGGGTCCTAGGAAGGACCTTGGCCCAGCTCCATCTTAGCTGTGGGTGAGGTGGCACCCTGCACACACTAGCTCTGAGAACCAAGTGGCTTCAGGCTGTTCTTGGTGCAGACACAGGGTTGTAGGGTTTGCATTTGAATCATAGCTAGTGGCTCTCTGCGGTGGCCATAAGGTGGTACATTGTGATCAGCTCTTGCAGGCTGACTGAGTGGGTGGCCTAGACCTGCTTTGTTGGAGCTCTACTTAGGGATCCTAAATCTTCAGTCTCACCCTAGTCAGAGTAGGTAGGGGTGGCCTGCCAACAGGGCCCTGCTCGTACCTGAGAGCTGCGGGCTTTGGCCTGGTGTCAGGCAGAGCCAGGCAGTGGTGAAATGCCCCCCTCCACATATGGCCCCTGCCCTTACCGGGTCCTTAGGCTTCTGTCCCTTCCCTGCCATCGCTGGCACCTGGCTTACCTGGCCCTCTGGAGATAGGAGTAAGACCTTTGTGGCCTACCCTTCCCAGGGCTTGTACTCAGTTTGGCTCATGGGTGGGTAGGGCCTAGGTGCCCTCCTGTGTTCCAGCCTCTGCTGGTGTCCACCCCCTTCCCCATGGCTCACGTGCACCCGTCAGCCCCCTGGCCCTTCCCTGCCTGCCTTGCCCAGAGCCTTACCTTTGGGACTCAGCTCCCATACCAAGGCTGGTAGAGCCAGACACATAAGCAGTCCCCACTTGTTGTCCCAAGGACTATGACAGAAGATGACCCCCACCACCACAGGTCTGGGTTGATGTGCTGCATGGTGGGCAAAGACCTGAGTGTCTGGTGCTCTCAAGGAGCAGGTTTATCTGCCCAGCAGGTGTGAATCCCTCCCCACAGGTAGGAAGCCCTAGGGAACTTACCAGGTGGGATCCAGCTGGGGCCTCCATGTGGCAGGAGGTACCCCATCATTAGGCTATTCCACTGGGGTGCGGACTCTGTTGAGTGCCCCTAGCATGTGTGTGTAGATCTCACTAAGGACCACTCAGTGCCCTGGGACAGGAGACCAGACTTCTGGCCGGGTCTCTGAGGTATAAATCAAGCTAAGCTGGGGCAAACGGTCACCCAGAGCTTCAGAGCCTGACCTGGTAGGTGGGACTGCAGTGTGGTGCCCTTAGGGCTGGCTGCTGGCTATGCTCCTGTCCTTCCTCCTGTGCCAGGGGGCCCTCAGCTGCTCTCCCCTCCTGCTCAGAGCATAGGGTGGTGGTCATGGTCCCCCTGCTCTGGGACTATAAGTCTTGCCGTCACCTTTGGGCTTTGCCAGGCAGTGGCAGCCAATGCTCTGAGCTCCATGCTGCCTTCATGTCTGGGTTGCCCTGAGCCCTGTGTTTGCAGCTTGGCTGCAAATTTCAGGATCAGTGGCAACAGGTCTTTGCTACCAATAAAGGTGGGCTAAGTGTCAGCAGGGAGGGGGTTCCTGGGTTTTCTTTCTGTGAGTTCCAGCACAGTCCTGAGCATGGCAGGTAGATCTTGTGGGGGTGACTGGAGCCTCTGAGGGGCCTCCTTCCTGGCCTTGAGGCTCTGCTTGTAAACAGCTGTGAATGAGGGGACTCTAGGGGAGAAACTGGGGCACTTAGCCCCCTCCCCACCCTACCCCCGACCTTGCAGAGCTCAGGCCCTGGGGCTTCCAGCGGCCCCAGTGGAGACCACAGCGAGCTCATCACCCGGATTGCCAGTCTGGAAGTGGAGAACCAGAGCCTGCGAGGCGGTAAGGCTCTGGGGCGGTAAGGCTCTGGGGCCTAGAGGATTGGGGGCAGCCCAGCCTAGCCCAGCCCCTGCCATCTGACCTGTCCCCTTGTCCCTGCAGTGGTACAGGACCTGCAGCAGGCTTTCTCCAAGCTGGAGGCCCGGCTGAGTGTGCTGGAGAAGAGCTCACCCAGCCATCGGGCCACAGCCCCACAAACCCAGGTGAGTGTCCTCCTCTGAGACCTGGCACTGTAGGCCGGTTCTGGCAACAATGAGGACCGGGTCCTCAAGGTGCCTAACAGGGTTTATAATAGGCATGTGCAGACTAATCCCCATAGGAGGACAGGGGCCTAGGCTCCATAAGAGCTGGAAAAAAACAGCCTAACCAGCCAGGGCTCAGCATGCCCTCCACCCACCCCCCAGCATGTGTCTCCCATGCGCCAAGTGGAGCCTCCAGCCAAGAAGGTGGCCACACCAGCCGAGGATGATGAGGACGACGACATCGACCTGTTTGGCAGTGACAACGAGGAAGAAGACAAAGAGGCAGCCCGACTGCGGGAGGAACGGCTGCGGCAGTATGCAGAAAAGAAGGCCAAGAAGCCAGCGCTGGTGGCCAAGTCCTCCATCCTACTGGATGTTAAGCCTGTGAGTGAGGCAGGGCTAGGGTTTCCGAGAGCCCAGCCCAGTCCCTCTGCTACTGGGCAGGGGATGCCATGTGTTCTGACCCTTTACCATCCTGGGTTCTGGTGGGACTTCAGAGCCAGATTTAGAAATCGTGGGATAAGAATGGAGACTTGCAGACAGAGCAGTATAAATTTAGATTGCTTTCTGGAGGTCCTTTAAGGAAACAGAATTGTATCCTCATAGTGGTTCTACATTGGGGCAGGCAGAGTTCTCCCTTAGTGTTCTAGAGGCTCCTGGGGCTGGCTGGCTCTAACCTTTCCACCTCTTGCCCACAGTGGGATGATGAGACAGATATGGCCCAGCTAGAGGCCTGTGTGCGCTCCATCCAGCTGGACGGGCTGGTCTGGGGGGCATCCAAGCTGGTGCCCGTGGGCTATGGCATCCAGAAGCTGCAGATCCAGTGTGTGGTGGAGGACGACAAGGTGGGAACCGACTTGCTAGAAGAAGAGATCACCAAGTTTGAGGAGCATGTGAGTGGCCATCAGTACCGGGAGGGTGAATGGGAGCCCGGGTAACCCTGGGACACACAGCTGCCTCTGCAGGGTATAGGCCCACTGTGGTCATTGCCCCTTCCTTTCCTCAGGTGCAGAGTGTGGACATTGCAGCTTTCAACAAAATCTGAAGCCTAATGAGTGTGTGTGTGCGTGTGGCCCTGCCATGAATAAAGACTGTGCCTCCTGCACTCTGGCTCCTGTCCTGGTCATTCTCCACCCTCCCACTCCCATCTGCGGCCCTGTGATCTCACCCCTGGCTCACCTCTGCCTGCTCCCATCTCCCTGTGGGCCAGCTGTGCCCCACAGCTCCTGCACCAGGGCTTTCTGTTGCAAGTGCCAAGTCCAATTCAGGCTCTTCGGAAACAGTCTTAGCTGTTTCTCCACTCAGCATCCAAGGCATGGGAGCCTAGTGCACGCCTGGAACTGTCCAGGGAAGAAAGAAGGCCCAGCAGGGGTCCTGACCCTGCTGCTATGACCAAGATCCTGTGTCCCACCCCTGACCCGTTTGAAACCCTGCACACATCCCACCATGTCTAGGATTAAGTCCAGACTTCTTTCTGTAGCTCCTGGGAGGCACTTCCCCTTCTGTGTGGTCTGTTCCCCTTACCTGCTGTACCCCTGCACCCATCCTTTTTCCCATTTTGTCCCCTTAACAATCAGGTTGTGGCCCCTCATCTTATTTCCTTCCTACCCCAGCAATGCTGTATGGTCATTACTTGTGTTGGTGGTGGACCCTCCCCAGACTGGCCCGGCATGGGTACAGCCCATGTCTACCTTGAGGTGCACACGTGACACTGGTTACTTCCCATCACCTGGTGTCCTCCAGGCCCCTAGCCAAAGGGGATGGGACAAGTCCCTGGGTGACAGGCCATGACTCAGCCCACAAAACTTTAGAGAAATTTACTGTGGGACTTGGAATGGGCCCCCACCCTGGGGCACACTGACTGGGCCTTCATAGCCATACAAAGCCTTTTTGGTGCCAGCTGGGAGTGGGTAAGTGGCCCCCTAGCCCTTTCCTGGGCAGTTGGCCCCATCTGTGCTCCCTGTGTTGTAATCCTGGTGCTGCAACCTCTGTCCTCATCCCAGGGACTGAGGAAATGCTGGCTGCTCTTGGGTAGGGTAGAGATGAAGCCTGGCTGGGTCGGTTCTCTACCCTTCCAACCCTGCAGCAGGTCCTGAGCTGCACTTCTGGCCCAGGCTGCTGCGGGAAGCCTCTTTGGTAACCATAACCTGGCTGTGCTCAAAGAGGACCTTAGCCCTCCGGTAGGGCTGGGGGTAATGTCCTCCCCACCAACCCATCCGGGGTCCAGCTGCTGTGATCTCTCTGAGCATCTGAAGACCATCAGGTCCGTGTTGCCCATAGAGGCAGTCGTCCCGGCGTCCCAGCCCTTCCTGTCCTGAACAGGTTTACGACAGGCCACCGCCGCGGGGGCGCGGCCATTGGCTGGAGTGCGTCACGAGGGCGGGCCCAGCCGAGCCAGAGTCCAGGCGAGCGGGGCCGATGGCGGCCGAGTGGGACCCCGAAGGGAGCGCGGGGGCGCGGCCGCTGCTCACCGACCTCTATCAGGCCACCATGGCGCTGGGCTACTGGCGCGCGGGCCGTGCACGGGACCACGCTGAGTTCGAGCTCTTCTTCCGCCGCTGCCCGTTTGGCGGCGCCTTCGTCTTGGCCGCGGGTTTGCGCGACTGCGTGCGCTTCCTGCACGACTTCCGCCTGCGGGACGCAGGTAACCCCTACGTCGCCCCCACGACCCCGCCGGACTCTCCTAGTCCGACGGGGCGCCGCTGTTCCCGGGCCCGCACTCGCCCCAGCGCGGTGCCTCTCTTCCCCAGACGTGCAGTTCCTGGCCTCTGTGCTGCCCGCAGACACAGACCCCGCGTTCTTCGAGCACCTTCGGGCCCTCGACTGCTCAGGGGTGACGGTGCGGGCCCTGCCTGAGGGTTCCCTCGCCTTCCCTGGTGTGAGTGCAGAGTGAGCAGGACGGAAGGGAAGGGCGGCCCGGGGCAGGTGGCCACCAGAGCTGATAGACGCAGCCCCGTCCTCCGCAGGTGCCACTGCTGCAGGTGTCCGGGCCGCTTCTGGTAGTGCAACTGTTGGAAACTCCGCTGCTGTGCCTGGTCAGCTATGCCAGGTGGTATGGGGCTCCATGTAGGAAGCGGGCCCTGATCCTGTGACCACCCCCCAGGGCGGAGCTCATGGGTGGAGACCCAGGGGTCCCCAGGGTAGGGAGAGGCCTCCTGCTGGCTCCCCTGGGGGAGGGCTTTCCAGGATGTACTGGGTGAGGGTGGAACTTCGGAGCTGGAACTCCAGGCCCCAGGTAACTTTGTCACTAAACTCAACCGGGTCTTATGTTCCTTTGTTCTCCACAGCCTGGTGGCCACCAACGCAGCCAGGCTCCGACTGATTGCTGGGCCAGAGAAGCGGCTGCTGGAGATGGGCCTGCGACGTGCTCAGGGGCCGAATGGGGGTCTCACGGCCTCTACCTACAGCTACCTGGGTGGTGAGGGCCTGAGGGCATGAGGCAAGGGCTGGGAAGGAGGAGGCCTCACACCCAGGAGTCCCCCAGTCTGGCCTGACTCCCTCCCCCAGGCTTCGACAGCAGCAGTAATGTGCTTGCCGGACAGCTCCGGGGCATTCCAGTGGCCGGGACCCTGGCCCACTCCTTCATCACGTCCTTTTCAGGCAGTGAGGTGCCCCCTGACCCGGTCAGCACATCCTTTCAACCCCAGGGAGGGGTGGGCCAGGCCCAGCTGTGCACACTGGGCAAGTAGCCAGAGTGCTACCTGGGAGCCATTGTGCATTACCTTTACCCTCAGCCTGGGGCATATTTGGCCCCTCCCAGGCCTTGCCCTTCACCCTGGGACCCAGATCTTCAACCACCTGGCTCCACAGATTTTGGCTCCGGTTTCCAGTGAGGGTCCTGGGGTGGACCTGGCTGCCAATGTACAGAAGTGGCTGGAGCGGGTGTGTGCCCATCTAGGGCTAGGGATGCAGGAACCGCACCCAGGGGAGAGGGCTGCATTTGTGGCATATGCACTGGCATTTCCCCGGGCCTTCCAGGGCCTGCTGGATTCCTACAGCGTATGGAGGTGAGCCCCAGGTGTTCTGGGTGGGCTCCATAGAGAAGCAGCAGCTCCTGACTCCTTCTTTCACACCTGCAGGAGTGGCGTACCCAATTTCCTGGCAGTAGCCCTTGCACTAGGGGAGCTGGGCTATCGGGCCATGGGTGTAAGGCTGGACAGTGGTGACTTGCTTCAGCTGGCCAAGGAGGTCCGTGGGGTCTTCCGGGCCACTGCAGCCCAGTGAGTGCCCTAGGGAGGCATGTGCCTACCCAGAGACCCCTTGGGGAGCTAGGACATAGAGGGGGCAGGGAGGGAGGGACTCAGGCCTAGTTTTAGGGGTGATGCTACAGGCTCTGGCAGGGTGCAGGGGGCCAAGTGTAGGTGTGCCTGAAGGGGATGGGGGAGCCCACAGTGAATCAGGAAAATCTGAAGGGGCTGCCCCCACCCCTCCCCTTGTTCCACCCACATCCCAGATTCCAGGTGCCCTGGCTGGAGTCAGTCCCCATCGCTGTCAGCAACAACATTGATGAAGAGGAGTTGGCTCGGCTAGTCCAGGAGGTGGGGGGGAGGAGGGGCAGCCAGAGGGTGCTGAGGAGGGCCTGGAGTCCTGTGGAGGTCCTGGTTGGGCTCACTGCCACCTCCTCTCTCCCCCCAGGGCAGCGAGGTGAACATCATCGGCATTGGCACCAGTGTAGTCACCTGCCCCCAACAGCCTTCCCTGGGCTGTGTTTATAAGGTGGGGGCAGGTCTAGGGACTCATGGGTGGGGGATGCAATGAAGATGGTGGGGGATGAGGGGCCATCTCAACATGCTTGCTCAGCAGCTGGTGTCTGTGGGAGGCCAGCCTCGAATGAAGCTGACCGAGGACCCCGAGAAGCAGACCTTGCCAGGGAGCAAGGCTGCCTTCCGGCTCCTGGGTTCCGATGGTGAGTACCCTCCCATCTCTCTATTGTTCCTTTTTTTTTTCTAGAGACAGAGTCTCATTTTATCGCCCTCAGTAGAGTGCCATGGTGTCACAGCTCCCAGCAACCTCCAATTCCTGGGCTTAGGAGATTCTCTTGCCTCAGCCTCCCGAGTAGCTGGGACTACAGGCGCCCACCACAACACCCAGCTATTTTTTTTTTTTTTTGCAGTTTGACTGGGCCGGGTTCGAACCCGCCACCCTCGGTATATGGGGCCAGCGCACTACCCACTGAGCCACAGGTGCCGCCCATCTCTTGTTCCCTTTTAAGGGTGCATATACCCATTAATCTTGTTTCCTCCAAGGATCTCTGCTGTTGGACCTGCTGCAGTTGGCAGAAGAGCCACCCCCACAGGCTGGGCAGGAGCTAAGGGTTTGGCCTCAGGGGGCTCAGGAGCCCCGTACTATAAGGCCAGCCCAGGTGGAGCCACTGCTGCGACTCTGGGTCCAGCAGGGACAGGTAACTGCCCCTACCCTAACCCCTCATTCTGCATCTTCGGCCACAATTGAGCCCTGACCCAAGCCAGCCTCCTTCCTCTTGCAGCTGTGTGAGCCGCTGCCGTCACTGGCAGAGTCCAGGGCCTTTGCCCAGCTGTCCCTGAGCCGCCTCAGCACTGAGCACAGGAGGCTGCACAGCCCTGCACAGTACCAGGTGGGAGGAGCCCCACTGCCCACCCTGGACCCTGTGCCCCCACAGCCACCCATCGCACCTTTCCTTCTGCAGGTGGCACTGTCAGAAAAGCTGCAGGCCCTGACGGACAGTCTGCGGGGAGGGCCCCTGTGAGAATCCCTGTAGTAGGAGCTGCCTGGAGACAACATGAATTACTTGCTGTCCTTTACAACTCATCACGTGTCGTTTGTTTGCCCAGCCTGACACTCAACTTGGTCCCCCAGGGCCTCCAGGGCTGGGGTAGAGTCAGAAATCAGGGTTCATGCTCCCAAGGAAAGAATAGGTCCAGCCAGAGTGGGGAGACAGCCCTGGGTGGAAGCCTGAAGGGCAGCGAGGGGTGTCCCTGGCCCAGGGAGCTGGGCTGTGTGGAGCCCACCCTGACACTGGAGCAGCCGGGCCTCAGGTAGGGGGAGAGCCAGTGTCCACCTTCACAAGTCTGCTGAAGACTTGTCCTCATGAGGGGGAGGCTGGGGATGGTGGGGCCACGAGGTGGAGCCAATACCAGATAGAGGGTACCCATGCCTGCACTGCCACCTGGCTTGGGGCACCTAAGGACATCTCAAACTTCCCAAGCCAAGAGAGAGAACCCAGTGTTCACTGCTGTTGCTGCTGCCAGCCTCACAACCCTGGCATCTGTCACTGGCCACCTAGGCATTGACCTTGGAGCCTTGGTGCCTGAGCCAGCAGCCGGAGAAGGGGAGGAAGGGTGGAGGAGAAACTGAGGCTCCAGGAGCCCACTGAGCTGCAAACGAGGCCTGCATGGCTGATCATGGGGCTGGCCTTACCTCTGTGCCAGCAAGTTAGTCTAAGGGCTCCACCAGCCCTGTTACGTGGGCTATAGAGGAACTGCTCAGGAGAGGCTCTAGGCTTAACAGGAAGTGTAAGTTGGGGGCCTGGACTTCCGTCCAGGCAGCCTGAGGTGACACAGACAGGCAAGAGCATGGGGCAAATGCTGTCTGTCTGGGGTGTTTCCAGGAGTACCTCTGCCCGCCCAGGTATTCCACCAGACCAGCTCATCTGGCTCCACAGGGCAGTGGGCTGGGCAACACCCTCTGTGTGTTGGGTGAGGGCAGAGGTAGGGATTTGGGACAGAGACCTGGTCAGGCCAGCCTAGGGAGTGTGAACTAGGAGACCAACATAGCCTGGTACACATGCCCCAGGTACCCACAGGGCACCAGGCTTAGCTGTGCACTCCCAGATGGGGTGGGGGACACCACCTCAGAACTGGCCAGGACCCAGAGAGTCCCACCCCAACAAGGGTGGGCACCCACAAGAGGCAGCAGCTTCTCTGGCCATGTTTGGTTCTCCCTTCCTTGGGCTGCCCTGAGCTCAGAGATGGTGACAGTTCACCCACTCATGCCCATTCCAGGATGTCTAATGGGGCTGGAGCGCAAGGGTTGGCCCAGTGGGGCCCCTGCTGCTGCCTGAGTGCTCGCATCAGGCCTCAGCTCTGGGCGGGACCCTCTGGGCCCTCCTCAGGGATATGCACAACGGCCCTGAGCGCTGGCTAAAAGGGGCTGATAGTCAGGTTCAGGGGCCCCTATCCCCCTTTGGATTTGCCACCTCCTAGAGATCCTGCCCTTTCCAGGACCCTGATGGGTAAAGCCAGACCATAGACACTCAGGCTTCAGGCTGGCCAGTGGCCTCTAGCAGCCTGGGCAGGAAGGACCTTCTCAAGCCCATAGCAGGCACCCCTGGGTAGCTGCCTAGTCCCCTCCTCACAGAGCACACACACACACACACCACCACCACGCCTATCTGAGAGCCCGCCTCTGGTCCCGCCCGGGGCCTGCTTCTAGGTCAGGCCTGGGCACAACTTCCCAGGAGGAACAGGACAGGTACTACAGGCTGGGGCAGCCATGGCTGGGGGCATGTGGGACCGCACCCGGCGGGCCCCAGTGGGGGCTCTAACCCTGACAGCTCTGGCTGAAGGGATCAGGGCCAGCCAGAAGCAGCCCCTGGGACTCCCTTTCACGGGCCCTCCACCTGAGCCCTGGGTGCTTGAACATGAGGCCCAGGCATCTGCCATCACTGCCAAGGCTGAGCCTAGAAGTAGGGCCACTGCCCCCACAGCTGGCAGTGAGCCCTGCTCCCCAAACAGTGCCCTGGAGCGGGGATCCCACCAGGTGAGAGGCAAGAAAAGGGATGCTGTGGGGGTGGGCCTGGGGGCTCCTGGCTCCTCTCTTGAGTTCAGGAGGATGCCAGATGGACAGAGGGGTGCTGGATCTAGGGGAAGATCAGGGTAAGTGGGCTAGGGAGTAAGGAAGGGCACAGGACTTTGTAGGAAGCTGGGAGGGGTGGAGAGGCTGGGGAAGGCTCTGGGACTTCAAACACCCCGCCCTCTGCTCTAGGCCTCCCAGACTTCCTGGGAGGAGGGGGCTCTCACAGACCTTGCGTTGTACGCGGCTGCGTGCCTGGAGGAGGCGGGCTTTGCAGGGACCCAAGCAACAGCACTCACCCTGTCCTCAGCCCTGGAGGTCCATGGGGCACGGCTGGAGGACCAGGTCAGCCCTTACCCCTTCCTACCTGAGAGACCCCTGCTGGGGCCCCTCCAGGTTGCTCCTGACTGGTGGGGATGGGGTGCTGGTCAGAGGTGGCCTGGGGCCTGATGTCGGTCCCTACACACCAGGTGCGTTCTCTGGTGTGCGGGCTATTGGCGCAAGTGCCCAGCCTGGCCGAGGGGAGGCCCCGGCGGGCAGCCCTGCGGGTGCTGAGTTCACTGGCCCTGGAGCACTCAAGGGATGTGGTGTGTGCGCTGCTACCTCGCTCGCTGCCCCTTGACTGGTAACCACCTGCCCCACCCTGTGCAGCAGCCCTGTGGCAGCCCATGTGGCTTCTTTCCCGCTTGGGTATAGAGTCTGCCCCCAAGCTGTTAAGGGAGCAGAACCTCTTTATTCTGTCCTTCACCTTCCACCTTTAGTTCTACAAACTCCCCCTACTGCTCCCACCTCGAGGTCTCAGGTGCTGGGTTCCTGTCTTGGGGCTGGCCTTCCATCTCCAGTGGACCCTGGAGACCAGCTGGGGTTGTGTTTCAGAGAGGGTAAGGGAGCTGTGTGGCCCCTGGCCCTGCTGCCCCGGGGCCTTGGTCCTATTCTCTGAGGTGATTTTTAATGCCAAGTTTGCTTCTCTGTCACTGACCTGTTAGGACTCTGAGAGGTCCCCACCCAACAGGTGATGTCATCAGTGGCAGCACTGTGGTCTACACAGTGCCACTTATTTTGTGGGATTTGGGGGGTGAGGGAAGGGGACTGGTTCACCTGCCTCTCCCCTGCTGGAGTCCCAGTGGTTGCCTCCACGACAGCCTGGAGACTCCCCTCATCCTGTTACCATCCAGGGCTGCACCCGACCCTTGTCTCATGCCAGCCCCCAACCCATAGGGCAGCAGCTGAGCTCTGGCGCAGCCTAAGCTGTAACCAGCGTGTAAATGGGCAGGTGCTGGTGCAACTGCTGTGGGCGCTGAGAGCCACAGCGGGGCCCAAGCTGGAGGCACTGGCGGTAAGTGGCTCCAGCCAGCACTGCCAGGGGGCACTGCTAGGCCAAAGTGGATGAGAGAGTCAGAACCTGGGGTTAGGGGTGTGGTGGGCAACAGGTCCCCCCGGCCCCAACATACCGAGCCATGCACGTCCAGAATGCCCCATGTGTGTCTGAGGCTCTGTCCTGTCCTGTGTGAAGCATGCCCACCCCTCAAGGTGCTCAAGTGGCTCAGGGCATGCCTAGGCCTGAATGGGCCCTTGCCCTGCAGGCCACACGTGCTCTTGGGGAGATGTTGGCCATTTCAGGCTGTGTGGGAGCCACACGGGGCTTCTACCCCCACTTGCTGCTGGCACTGGTCACTCAACTGCATGAGCTGGCTCACAGCTGCACACATGCCCCCGATACTCCCAAGATTTGGGTCCTGTCCCACCCAGGGCCACCACACAGCCATACCAGGTGCGAGGCAACACTGGGGTAAGTGGGGATGGACAGTGCCCTCTCGGGCCGCTGCCTGCTCACCTGCTGCTCCCACCTACAGCTGTGCATTGGAGGCCTTGAAGGCCCTGCTCACTGGGGATGGGGGCCGCATGGTGGTCACATGCATGGAGCAGACAGGAGGCTGGAGGAGGTTGGTGGAAGCCGGCACCCACCTGGAGGGTGTCCTGCTGCTGGCCAGGTGCTGGACAGGGGTCTAGGGCATGAGGGTGGTGGCCGTATGGGGAATTCCATGAGGGTTGAGCCCCCAAGCGGAGGTCCCATTTCCACCCACCCCAGTGCCATGGTGGCGCACGCGGACCACCACCTGCGAGGTCTCTTCGCAGACTTGCTTCCCCGGCTGCGCAGCGCCAACGACCTGCAGCGCCTCACAGCTATGGCCTTCTTCACCGGGGTGAGTCTGCTTCCCAGATGAGCAGTGAGGGGTGGACTTGGGCCCTATGCGGCGCCGGCCTGCACAGGGACCCAGACCCTGTGTTCCTCGCCTAGCTGTTGCAGAGCCCGCCTACCGCACGGCTCCTGCGGGAGGAGGTCATCTTGGAGCGGCTCCTCACCTGGCAGGGCGACCCTGAGCCCACTGTGCGCTGGCTGGGCCTGCTCGGCCTCGGGCACCTCGCGCTGAGTCGTGGGAAGGTGAGAATCTGGACTGGGAGGGGCCCCGGAGTGGTTTGCTAGGGGGTGACTATGACTCCCTGTCCCAGCAGGTGCGGCACGTGAGTACGCTGCTGCCCGCGCTCCTGGGGGCGCTGGGCGAGGGCGACGTAAGGCTGGTGGGAGCAGCGCTGGGCGCGTTGCGGAGGCTCCTCCTGCAGCCACGGGCTCCAGTGCGGATTCTGACCACGGAGCTAGGCCTGCTCCTTCCCCGGCTGCTGGAGGACGTGAGCCGGGGCCTCGGCCTGCGAGCCCCCCCACCCCCGTCCCGTCCCCGCCCACATATTGTCCCCCAGGCCCCTCCCCTCCAGGGTCTATGGGCTCCCCAACCAGGTACCGCTCCAGAACCCGCACCAAGTCTCAGCCTCCCTGGGCTGCCTTCTTCCTCGCTCGCACTGGCCACCCTTCCCGCCCGCCCTGACCGCGCCTTCTCATGCAGGCCCGGGACTCAGTCCGCGCCTCAGCGGTGGGGCTCCTTGGGACGCTGGTGCGTCGGGGCCGGGGCGGGCTACGGCTGGGGCTCCGTGGTCCCCTACGGAAGCTGGTGCTGCAGTGTCTCGTGCCGCTGTTGCTGCGCCTGCATGACCCAAGCCGGGACACTGCTGAGGTCAGCCGCCTTCAAGACTATCCCTATCTCTGTCCCATCCCCACGCCCACCTCACCTTCCCAAGGAAGATTATGAGTCAAGATCTCTGGGTCTGGCTCCGCGCCGGCCATATACACCAAGGCAGGAGGGTTTAAACCAGGCCAGGGCCTGCTAGGCGACAAAAACATTGGCAACAAAAAATATCCGCGCGTTGTGGCGGGTGCCTGTAGTCCCAGCTACTAGGGAAGCTGAGGCAAGAGGATCGCTTAAGCCCAAGAGTT
Organism: Perodicticus potto; assembly: GCA_963574655.1. Taxonomy (NCBI): domain Eukaryota; kingdom Metazoa; phylum Chordata; class Mammalia; order Primates; family Lorisidae; genus Perodicticus; species Perodicticus potto. The sequence continues at coordinate 17,244 of CAUYRH010086926.1, read as the reverse complement.
TGAGGTTGCTGTGAGCTGTGATGCCACAGGACTTTACTGAGGGCGACATAATGAGACTCTGTCTCAAAAAAATAAATAAATAAATAAATAACCTTTGGGTCCCCAGGACCTCAGGTGCAGGGGTCATAGGCTATCAGTTTCCTGGCCTGCCCTGGACTCTCTCATCCCTCATTCTGGCCACTCCCGCCACTCCCCACCTCTTACCACTTCCTGGACCCCCAATCCTGTTCCCCTCCCCTATCCCAGAGCTCAGAGTGGACCCTGGCCCGCTGTGACCAGGCCCTTTGCTGGGGCCTGCTAGAGGATATGGTCACTGTGGCCCACTACGACAGCCCTGAGGCCCTGAGCCGCATCTGCCATCGCCTGGTCAGTGGGGAAAGCACCGTGAGGGTGAGGGATGTGTCGATGCAGCTTGTTCCTGTATTCACCAGGGCCCCCTTATTGAGTCTCCACTGCAGATAGACCTGGTCACCAGTCTCCCAGCCATACTGCCCAGCCCCAGGGGTTCCCTGTGGTACCCCGGGCCCTAGGTTACCGCTGCAGCCTCCTGTCCTGCCATGAGACCCTGTGTCCTTAGATTCGGCAATACCCCAGCCATGTGCCCAACTTCCTGAGCCAGACCCAGGGATACCTGCGGAGCCCAGAGGACCCCTTGCGCCATGCAGCCACCGTGCTTATAGGTGAGACAGTCCTGTGGTCATACTGTCCCTTGCACCAGGGCTAAGGGAGTTGGGCCAGCCCCTCCCTGCGGGGGTGTGGGGGCAGCACTCACAGCTTCACTGTGGTCCAGGCCTCCTTGTCCATCATGCTAGCCCCAACCGCATCTGCCAGGACCTGCTGGACTCCCTGTTTCAAGGTGAAGACCCAACTTGCTGGGGATGGGGTGGAGGGAGCCTGGAGGTGGCAGGTGCCCCTTCCACGCCTGAGCCTCCTTCTCTTCACAGACCTGGGGCAGCTGCAGAGCGACCCCCAGCCGGCTGTGGTTGCGGCGGCGCAAGTGTCCGCTCAGCAGGTGGCGCTGCTGACCCATGCCCAGGGCCGACCCAGTGGCCCCCTCTACCTCTGCCTCCACCTGGCCGGGCTCCATGCCCGGCCCACCCTGCCCCCTCCGGTCTACGCTGACAGCCCCTTCCAGCGCCGCAGCCTTGCTGGCCGCTGGGGTTGCTCAGGACTGCGCCCAGCCTGAGAATCAGGGGTCTGACTTGGACACTCCACCCACACTGGGTCCAGTCCCTGCCCTGCTTGAGGGGCACCTTGGGCCTGGTGCTGGACTCTGGTGCCTAACCTTCAGGACTCCTCTCCAGGTGCCCACCACCTTGACAGCCATATGTCAGAGAAAGACAGTTAGCACCCTCTGTCCCACCCCTCCCCCTGTACGCATGAGTGTGCCTGCCCCCACCTGTCCTCTTGTGCTAACAGTCCCCTGGAGTGTGCCCTGCACCCCAATCTTCGGCCTGGTGGGGGCATTGAAGCTGGTGCCCCTGCAGGCTACCCTCGTGTCCTTTTCCAGGCTTCCACTTAGTGCCTGGCCCTGGCTCTGGTGCCTATTGGGGCCTTCCCAGCCATTCCTGTAACCATCACCCTTACTCCTTGCCCATCCTTGTTGGCATCTGGAAATCCCTGGCCCATGTTCTCTCTGCTCAAGAAGTGTAGACCTAGGCTCAGTGCCTGTGGCTCAAGTGGCTAAGGCGCCAGCCACATATATCTGAGCTGGCGGGTTCGAATCCAGCCTGGGTCTGCCAAACAACGACGGCTGCAACCAAAAAATAGCCGGGCATTGTGGCAGGTGCCTGTAGTCCCTGCCCAGGAGGCAGGAGAATCGCTTGAGCCCAGGAGTTGGAGGTTGCTGTGAGATGTGATGCCACAGTACTCTACCCAGGGCAACAGCTTGAGGCTCTGTCTCAAAGGGAAAAAAAAAAAAAAAGTGTAGATCTAGGCTGGGTGTGGTGGCTCACACCTGTAATCCCAGCACTCTAAGAGGCCAAGCCAGGGGATCAGGGGTCTGACTCCGACTCTGCAAGAATCCCTTGAGCTCAGGAGTTCAAGACCAGCCTAAGCAAGAGTGAGACTCCATCTCTACTAAAAATAGAGAAATTAGCCAGACATAGTAGCCGGCTCCTGTAGGCCCAGCTACTCAGGAGGCTGAGGCAGGAGGTTTGCCTCGGCTCAGGGGTTTGAGGTTGCTGTGAGCTAGATTGACACCACTGCACTCTAGCCTGGGTGACAGAGTGAGATTCTGTGTCAAAAAAAAAAAAAAAAAAAAATGTAGACCTGTACTATCCATACCTGCTGTCACCTCTTAACCTGGCCAATACCCCCACCCCCGCTTCATCATGTCAAGCCCCACCAGACCATGGCCCAGAAGACACCCCTGACCTCCCCCTGCCTCGACTGCACCTGTGGGCCTGGGTATGGGTATTGCATGCCTTCCCCTACCAGACTGTGCACCTGCAGCAGCACCCAGCACCCTGCACAGGGTTGAACGAGGAATGTGTACCTGAATACATAAGGGAAAGGCCTCTCCAGGCCTGGCTTGGTGGACTCCCCCATCCTGAATGCCTGCCCGGAAATGTTATTACTCTGCAAGGCCTCTTTCCCAGTCTCCTCCTTAGAGAGGCCACCTCACACACACAGAGTGTGCAAAGCCTCATGAAGGCCTGGGGCTTTCCCCAGACTGGGCCCAGCAGGGGCAGGCATGGGGTCTTTCCCTTACTGTCTCTCTAGCTCCCATATGAAGGCCAGCCTTGGTTGCTCACACTGGCAGTCCCAGTGCTTTAGGAGGCCAAGGCGGGAGGATCACTTGAGAGTAGGAGTTTGAGGCCAGCCTGGGCAACATAGTAAGACCCCCTCTCTACAAAAAATTAAAAAATTAGCCAGTGTGGTGGTGGGTGCCTGTAGTCCCAGCTACTTGGGAGACTGAGGCAGGAGGATTGGTAGAGCCCAGGAGTTTGAGTCTGCAGTGAGCTATGATGATGCCACTGCACTCCAGCCTGGAGACAGAGTGAGACCCTGTTTCAAAAAAATAAAAACAAACACATATGGATGGAAGAGTTTGCTATCTGTCTGAGAATGTGTTTAGGATGAGCTGACTGGCTCAAGATCGGGCCTGGGCTGGGGTAACAGGTAGTAAGGACTGGTTTGGCCTGAGGTGAGGGTTAGTCTGGCAGCAGGTAAGACAGTCCTGTGGTCATACTGTCCCTCGCACCAGGGCTCAGGATGTTGGGCCAGCCCCTCCTTGCTGGGGTGTGGGGGCAGCCCTCACAGGTGGGGTGAGCTAGATTGACACCACTGCACTCTAGCCTGGTCAGACAGGTTTAGGGTGGAGGTTGTGCCTGGGTTCAGACTGGGTTTGCCCTAAGACGAAGAGAAGCTTTGTCTCCAACTCCAACACCGCTGGATAGACAAGGTTGGAGCTCAGGACTGGGGTTGGGTTTCTTTGTAGATCCTGCTCAAGGCAGGTCAGGACCTGGGTCTTTGTGGAGCCAGGGGCAAAGTTTGGTGGATTTGCTCAGGTCCTTCAAAACAGATGCGAAACAGAATTAAACATACAAGAAATGTACAGACAGTCCCAAGTTACAAACATCAAGTGATGTATGATTCACGCTTATGAACAGGGGTAATAGGTAAATGTACCTGTTTCAACTTACATATAAATTCAACTTAAGAACAAACGTTCAGAACCTATCTTATTCCTACCGGTGGACTTCCTGTATGAGGAAATCCTGGAGAGGCCAGGAAGCTGCCAGACGCCCAGTAAAGGAAAGAGGGAGGGAGCAAAGGAGATTGTGGGCATCCCTGCCAGGAGCACCCATAGAATGTGTGGCCTCGCACAAGCCTGGGGATGGCTTTTGGAATGCAGCCAGCATGGATCCCCTCTGTGGCAGCCCAGTGAGCAGGCTGGCCTCCCCTGCTCACCTGAGAGCCAGACCCTGGAGTGAGCCTGTAAGACCCACCACCTCCATCAGGCACAGGTGCTCTGCATCCCACAGCATGGTGGACTCAGACACCGAGAAGGTGGCACCCCAGGGCCATGCACTGTGCAGGCACTGGGAGCACAGGCTTTTTCTTGTACGATGCATCCGCCTATTTTGCTGCTGGCAGCCACACTGGACTCCCTACCATGGTTTGTGAGGTTTATGCCAAGTCCACGCAGCTTCTGGGAGTGGAACCCTCCACAGGGATGCCACAGCTGCGGCCCCAGGTCCACCAGATCCACAACAGGTGGGCCTAGAGGGAAGTCTTCTGACTACAGGCTGGGATTGGAGGGTGAGTGAGTGGCTGTACACTGACACGTCCATTCCCCTCTCACAGGCAGCCTCTGGCCACACAGCCAGGTCAGTCTCACTTTTGAAGCCCAAATGCTCTGATGGGCTGTGTCATCAGATAGCTCAGAGAGCACTGGACTGTCCAAATGGGGCTTGGATGTGGCTGGCCAAGACCTGTTTTATGGCCTGGCCTTGAAGGTCTCAGGGCCCCAAGGGCAGTCCCTCGTGTACCCACTTTAGTGCCTTCCAGGACCTGGCGTGCCCATCCTATGCATCCTTGGTTTTCAAAGGAGGACCATGAGATTGAAAGGCGTTGAGCTGTTCACTCCACTGTGTATGGGTGGCCAGACTCAAGGTGTCTGTAACTCAGATCTGAGATAGTCTGGGTTCTCCGTCTTCTGTTTCAATACTAATTTCATTATTGGACTTGAATCTCAAGTATTCCTGAAGGCTTAATGTCCCAGTCATTAAAACCCACTGTCCCTTCTCTTTAGCAAGTCCTTCAAGGCTTGGGTTGATGGTGTACCCTGGTAGGGTAGAAGTTGGGTGATGCCAGTGGTAGACGGCAGTCCCCAGCAATGCAGGCTATCCAAGCTCTCTGGCTCTATCAGCTGCTGCATGTCTCTCTTGGGTCCGTGCAAGCTGTGAAGTCGACAGCTCTGAGAGTGCCGGACTCTCAGGGGCACGGCCTGGGCCCGCAGGCCTCTTGTACCAGTTACACTCTGACCTCTGAGCAAAGGCCGGTGTCTTTAGTCCGGGTCACCACTTCTCCAAGACCCTGCCCTGTGGGCCTTCAGTGGTATGTCCCATGTCCTCTCAGTGACTCAGATCCAGACCTATCCTGGTGGATTCTGCCTCCACTCATCACTGGGGGGTGGGCTGCGGGCAGGGCCATGTGCTAGTCACTCCGAGCAAACAAGTCCAGGCTCTGGTCAAGTTTCCCTGAGCCCCACAGCACAGGAGGAGCTAGACTACAGGGGATATGCCTACCTTGGGCCTCAGACCCCTTCAGAGGCTGCACAGGCATGGTCCCCACCCCACCCCCACCCCCCAGATCCAGGACTCTGAGACCCAGCACCTAGTCTTTCCTCCACGTCACATTTATTGAATTTCCCCAACCCCCAATGCCATGGTCAGCAAGCCACATGGCTGAGCAGGGATCCTGGGTTTCTGGCTGGGTGGTCCCAGGCTGCTTTGCCTGGATAGCTGCTCTGGCGTGCAGGCTACACTCTAGCAGGACTTCTGGCTCAACCTTGACAGCAGCACGAGGGAGGCATAGAGTGCGCAGGTGGGGCCCTGGGCTGGCGGCTCCCAGCACACATGGGGGGCATCTACTTGCAGCCCCAGGCCACACTCCTCCAGCAGGACCCAGGCAGGTACCCCCTCATGCCAGTCGCTCCCCAGTAGCCTGGGTGGCAGGGACACAGTGCTGCACTCCTGCCATGGGACCTGCTCCAAGAGGCTGCTCACCTGCCAGGCCAGGGTGCGGCTGGTCAGGTGGGGTCCCGGTCATCCTGCACAGGCCCGACCACCCCCTCCCCAGGCCCAGTCTGGCCCCTGGCCCCACATCTTCTCACCAGCTCACAATGCCTAGGCAGGGCCCCTGTCTCCAGCGCCTTGGCCAGCAGCATGTGCTGGGTTTCACTCAGCACTGAGGAGAGACCTTGGGTGAGAGGGGCTCCAGAAGGCACAGCTAGGGACACCTGTCCCCCTCCTCCTGCCCCAGCACAGGGGCTGCTCACCAGACAGGGCTCCCAGCAGATAGAAGACGGGGGTGGCAAGCTCCTCCACCAACACCCCAGAAGGGAACACCAAGCACTCGAGGACAGCGCTCTCTGGGCCAGTCAGGGGCTCTGGCTGCCCACAGCACAAGCCCTGCTCCAGCTGTGGATGCGGGGGGGTGCATATGAGCCTGGGCTGGCCGGGCAGGCTCTGTCCGCCCCCAGCTCTCCCCCACTTACCGACTCCTCTAATGCTTGCAGGGCTGGTTTGTTCTGCAGCACCCCTGCCAGGCCCTCCAACAGCTGACGACTCAGCTCCCTCTCCATGTGCTCCAGCTCCACGGACCTGGCTGCCACCTCGGCCTTCAGGCCCTGGAAGTTGTCAGTGACCTCCCACTCCTCAGAGGGTCCATCTGCTGGGACAGAGGGCTGATGTTGCCTGGGTCCCACAGGGCCCTGGAAAGCCTTGGGCAGCATGGGCAGATGCCAGGGGGCAGAAGGAGAGCCTCCCTAGGGTTCCAGAGGTGGTCGAGAGGGCACTGACCTGTCAGGAACTTTACGTGGCCCCAGATGGTGGACTCTTTCAAGAGGAGGCCAAAGTGCTGCCCCCTGCTGTCTGCACTCTTAGAAGGCTTTGGGCCTGATGGAGCAGGTGGATGGGGGAGAGAAGGCAAGGCTGATCAGTGCAGAGGGGATACCAAGCAGAAGCTGCTGAAGCCTTCCTTAGGCCCTCCCAGCCTTGGTCCCAACCCTTAGCACTGGCTGCCCAAGGCAGGGAGGGAGCCCAGGGTCAGCCCGTCCCTGTGCCACCCCTGGTAGATACGTGGGAGTGTCCCTGCCTCAGGAGGCTGCCTGACCACCTGTGCCCAGGGCACACAGGGAGGAGGCCTCCCCTACCTCACCTGTGGTGGGGGGCTGGAAGGTCCTCCGCTTCTTATCTGGGAAGAGGTGGATATCTGGGAGGCAGGTGGGAGTAGACAGGGAGAGGCCAGTCCCCTGGGGTCCTGGCCTATTCCTCACCACTGGGAATACCCCTGCCCAGTCCAGGCCCTGCCCATTCACCCCTACACCAGAGCACAGGACCCTCAGCCACCCTGCCTGACCCAGGCAGTGCAGCCAGCTGCTGGCTCTCCCCAGGCCTCCCTGCCGCAGAGCCTGTACCCAAGAGGCTCCCGGCCCCAGCTCACCCCAGTCGGAGCCAATAACCAATTGCGCCACTCGGAAGGCAAGGATGGTGCCTGAAGGGATGGTAACTGTCTTCTTCCGGCTCAGGTGGCCCTGGCCCTCACCCTGAGGGATGGAGATGGGCTCAGGGCTGTGCACTGGGCAGGCACTTATGGGTGCAGGCTGGGTGCTGGTGGCAGGCCCTCCCCCAGTGGTGGGCTGCACAGGGTGGGCAACCCATCTCAGCCAAGTCCAAAGCCAGGAGCTATGCTAAGGGGACCTGGCAGAGCCCAGTCCTGCTGCTGGGAGGCTGGTCTCGTGTGCCCCAAGCCCTGGCCACAGACCTGCACGCACATGGCCACGGATAGCGCAAACTGTCCTGAGCCCTCTTGCTTGTGGGTCCGGGTGACTTCCACCTCCCTCTGCGTCTGCAACACCTCTGTCACCACATACACATCATCTCCTCGACTCCGCAGCTGCTGTAGGACTTTGTGTTCTGGCTGCCGCAGGCGCCTGTGGCTCAAGGGGCAGGAAGCTCATTGGGGTAAATGCTTTAGAAGGACAAGGAAGATGTCCCTCCCCTGATGGCTACTCTGCCCTTGGGTGGGCTGAGGCACAGGGGCCGCCAGGAGTCTGCAGATGCCCAGGCATGGGCAACTCCTCTCTCAACAGTGTGTGGGGAGGAAGGGAGTGCAGGAGAAAGGCCCAGTGGGGAAAAATGGACTCATGTGGACTCTTGGAAGCACCCTCCACTGTCAGCTAGTAGTCCCCTTCCCTGTGTCCACTCCACTCTCTCTCCACAGAGTCTGCAGGACTCCCACACCTCTTGGGCCCAGCCTGGTCCTCGGGATATCATTCTGGCAACTGAGGCCCCATATGGTTTTTGCAGCATCCTTCCCCAATAGCACACCGCCAGCCATAGTATTCTTCTGCCTTTGGGCCTGCCCTTGGTGCTGGCACAGATATTGCCTTGAGGGTTTTTTTTTTTTTGTTTTTTTTTTGAGACAGTCTCTCACTATGTAGCCCTCGGTAGAGTGTTGTGGTGTCACAGCTCACAGCAACCTCAAACTCCTGGGCTTAAGCAATTCTCTTGTGTCAGCCTCCCAAGTAGCTGGGACTATAGGCACCCGCCACAATGCCTGGCTACTTTTGTTGTTGTTGTTGTCATTGTTGTTTAGCAGGCCCAAGCCCAGTTCAAACCCGACAGCCCCAGGGATGTGGCCAGCACTCTAACCACTCAGCTATGGGCACCAAGTTGCCTTGAGGGCTGTCTTGGTGTCCCAAGGTCATGATCTGGCCCTCCTCAAGAGTGAGGCTGCCTGAGGTCAGCATGGATCCTATGCCTCCAGGGCCCACCTTTCTTGGTGCATGGTCTCCCAGGTGTTGGGGTCCACACGCAGGGTGCACACGTCCATCAAGGCACTGGAGCTGCCAGATACTGCAGCCCCCCCTGAGATCTTCCCTGGCCCTGGGGTTGCCAGCTCCACCCTGCCCTGCAGCTTCCCGTCCATGGCATCGTAGAAGAGGAAGGGGCCACTGCACTCCAGACCTAGGGCAAGACCAGACCTGAGGTGCCGTCCCAACAGCCACTGCTCTGTCCCTCCCCTAGGGGAGTGAGACCTTTGAAAAGGCCCTGTCTCTGGAAGCAGAGGCCCAGAGATCAGAGCTGGCAGAGCCACCGACAGCAGGCCAGGCAGTGACAACCCGTCCTCCACCAGCCCCTGCCAGGCTCAGTCTCAGCATCAGGTTGGGTACCTGGTTCTGGGGCATCGGGCTCCAGGATGTTCTTGATTGATAGGTTGACACACTTGTAAGGGTGTCTCCAGAACCAGGAGCTTGAAGGCTTCCTGCTCACCAGGCCATAGGGCCGGAAGCCAAGAGAGCTCTGCAGGCTGTCCACAGGGATGAGCTCCCCGCTGCGGTCCAGCTCCCGGACCACGCTCCGGACCATCCCCTCAAAGGCTGACACCATGCTCCTGAGGAGGGCAGCTGGGTCAGGCTTTGTGCTCTGAGGGTTGGACAAGACAGAGCTCTCTCCAGAGTAGCTCTGCCCAGCCAGTCCCAGGACTCTGGTGAGCAGAGAGCTCCTGCCCTCATACTCCCCAGCAGAAAAGAATCAGCGTGTCTATCTCTCCAAGGGCCCTGGGCACCTTCAGACTGAGATATCACTCACCACCCTCAACAGGATTCAGGCCACTCCTACATCTGTGTTGTGGCCACTGGGAACAGGTCTTGGAACAGTCAGTGCTGGGACTTGGGGATGGCAGACTTTGGTCACCCCTTGAGACTCTGTCAGCCCAAGGAGGCTTAGGGCCACCCACCCATCAAGGAAAGGTGGGCAAGGCCTGTGCACTGGGGTTTCCTGGAGTTCAGAGGGCTGGGGGGTGGGGTGGTAACAGAAGTCCCCAGTTCCTGGATATGGCACAGGAGCCCCCAGCAAGACCCAGCCAGAGTGTCCGCAGATCCCAGCCTTGTCCTCTAGGGCCTTCTCTGAGGAGCTCCACGGGCCATCTGTCCAAGGCTGAGGCTTCAGGGATCAGAGGCCAAAGCAGGCCTGGGCAGCTATGGGGAGCCAGCCACTCCCCGAGGAAGCCCAGAAGCCCTGGAGCCCCTGAGCCTTGAGAATGCCAAGGTGGGCCCGAGCACCTGGGGACCCACCTTGGAGTTAAGCCCAAACCCACCACCACGCCTCAGGGCCAGTCAAGGTCAAGGGCAACCTTCCCAGAGGCCTGAGGCTTCCCCACACCAGTCTGGGAGTCTGAGCCTTCCTGGGAGAATGCTGGGGCCAGTCGGCAGCCGCAGAGGTCCAGTGTCCCCTCCCAGCACTCAGCTGCCCTGCATCAGGCGCTGGGGCCCCGCAGCTCACCGTGACTCTTGGGGCCGAGGAGTCCGGGCCCACAAAACAAAGTGAGGCCGCAGGGAGGACTGGGGTCGCCCGTCTGCACTTCCTGGGATCCGCCTAGCGAGTGAGTGGCCTAGAAGGGCCAAACCCAAAAGTGAAACTGACTATGGAGGCGTGCCCAGGGAGCCCCCGCACCACCCCCACAGCCGCCCATCCCCCCACTTCCTGGCTCTTTTTTAAACATCTGGAGCTGAGCCCAGGGAGCTGAGTAGAGGATTCTCCAAAGATTGCTAACAAGCATATGAAAAAATGTTCATGTCATTAGTCATAGGGAAATGCAAATCAAAACCACAGGAGCTGCTTCACACAAGTGATGGGGAGGACACCAGGACTGGAACCCTCCTGTGCTGCTAACAAAAACGTAAGATGGTGTGGATACATAAGTCTAGAGGCAAAAAATTAAAAAAAAAAAGTTAAAGGGCAGCGCCTATGGCTCACTGGGTAGGGCGCCTGCCCCATATACCGAGGGTGGCAGGTTCAAACCTGGCCCTGGCCAAATTGCAACGATGACAAAATATAGTAGGGCATTGTGGTGGGCGCCTGTAGTCCCAGCTACTCAGGAGGCTGAGGCAAGAGAATCGCCTAAGCCCCCGAAGAGCTAGAGGTTGCTGTGAGCTGTGTGACGCCATAGCACTCTACCAAGGGTGAAAAATTGATACTCTGTCTCTACAAAAAAAAAAAAAAAAAAAGGTAAAAAGAAGTAAAATGATGCAGCCCCTGGGGAATAAGTCCAGCATGTGCTCAAACAGTGAAATGTAAAGATTATCTGTAATCCAGCGATTGTACTCCCAGATGTATACCTGAAGGGGGGCTCTAACAGACATTTGTGCACCAGTGTGCACGACAGCATTAGTCATAGTAGCCAAGAAGTGCAAATGACCCAAAGATTCATTGACCCATGCATGGATAAAAAAAATGTATATTCATGAGATGGAATGGACATTGTGGGGTTTTTGTTTGTTTTTGTTTTGAGACAGGGTCTCATTCTGTCCCCAGTTAGAATGCAGTGGCACCATCTTAGCTCATTGCAGCCTCAAACTCCTAGGCTCAAGTGATCTTTCTGCCTCAGCCTCCTGAGTAGCTGGAACAACAGATGCACACTAAAATGCCTGCAAAACTTTTGATTTTTAGTAGAGAAGGGGTCTCACTCTTGCTCAGGCTGGTCTCAAACTCCTGAGCTTAAGCGATCTTCCCACCTTGGCCTCCCAGGGTGCTAGGATTATAAACATAAGCCACAGCACCCGGCCTATATATACATTTTAAAGAGAGGAGGTCTCACTCTGTCCCTAGGCTGGAGTACAATGGTACAATCATAGCTCACTGCAGCTTTGACCTCCTGGGCTCAAGTGATCCTCCTGCCTCAGCCTCCTTAGTATCTAAGACTATAGGAACATACAGTTTACCCAGTTAATTTTTAATTTTTTTTTGAGACAGTCTCACTTTGTCACCCTCAGTAGTGCTGTGGTGTCAAAGCTCACAGCAACCTCAAACTCTTAGGCATCTGCCTCAACCTCCCAAGTGGATGATACTACAGGTGCCCACCACAATGCCCAGCTATTTTTGTTGTTGTTTAGCAGGCCCAGGCTGGGTTCAAACCCACCAGCCCCGGTGCATGTGACTGGCACTCTAACCACTAAGCTACAGGCACCGAGCCTAATTTTTAATTTTAAATTATTTTTCATACATAAAAGGGTCTTGCTATGTTGCCCAGGCTGGCCTTAAGCCATCCTCCCATCTCAGCCTCCAGAGAAGTTGGGACAGGAAGCTTGAGCCATCATGCCTAGTGTGAATTATATCTCAATAAAGCTGTACTTAAAAAAATTCTCGAGCCTGGCACCAACATCCGAGCTCACCATAGGCCCTGCAGTGCCCTACTGTCCTGGGTCACAATGGACTTGTGTCAGAGGCCTTGGGCCTGCTCTTATAGGCAGTCCCCATGCCCAGAGGATGGGTCTGGTCCTAGCAGAGATGGTGTGCATTCAGGAGCCCCTGACAGGTACTGTCTCCTGGATCTTCCAGGTAGTTTTGCAACGAGGTGAGTCTAAGGTTTCACCTCAGGAATGCTGCTGTGCAGAGCTGGCTTCTCTCCCCAGCCCCAACAGACAAGGAACCCACTCACATTGCCCCTAGGACCTGGGGTCCTGGGGTGTTGCAGCCTCCTGCTGCTGGGTGCTGGGGTAGCACCTGGGGAGGCTCTCTTGGCATAGTCTCCATGGCGAGAACTGGATAAGCTAGGCACATGGTACTCCTGCGAGGCCCTGCCATGTCCTAGCAGCCCTTTCCAAGGGTCAATATCCCAGTTAGAAGGGGCCAATATCCCAAGCTGAAGGAGCCCAGGCCAGGAAGGAGTGCAGTAGCAGCCCAGGGCCCTGGCAGCCCTCCCCCTTCACCACATCCCCTCCCAGGGCCTTTACCTCAAAGATATTCTGGGGTCCAAACCAGCATTCCCACACTTGGCTGGCCTGACCTGAGACTCACCTTGGAGGCTCTGTCACACTCATCGGTTCATTCTGCGAGTGTGTGTTAGTACCTGGTGCTAGGTGATCTCCGAGATGTGGTTCCAGCAGTGAACAAGACCAAGTCTCCGCCCTGATAGCTTTGAGATTAGAATGCTGGAATTCAGATCCCCACAGAGAGGAAACGGTGATCTTGTGAAGCAGAAACCTAGAAGTGTTGTGTGCACCAGTCTGGGCCCAGTCAGCCTGAGAGCTCCGTGGGCAGAGGGCCTCTGGGTGGTGGGCACCAACTTAGCTCAGTGGGTTACTAGTGCCAGTCCAACCCCTATAACTCCTCTCTGGGTGTGAGCCAGGCATACTTGCTTGTAAAGCAAGAGGCTCCTGCAGCCTGAGTGGGGCTGAGTGTGTGTGTGCTGTGTGTGATGTGCTTGCATCCATGTGGATATTGTATTCATCCGTGTGTGTGCACCTGTGCTCCTGGGTGCTTGTACATGTAGGTGGAAGTATATTTGTGTTTGCAATGTCTGGATTTATACACGTGTTGGCGTTCATGTGTGCACACATGTTGGTATGTGTGTTCATGTGCACATGTGGGGGGGCGGGTTCAGCTTGTGCCAGGCCAGCGGCTGCCTACTGCAGGATGCGGAGCATCTGAGCATCCTCCCTGCCTCTGGCTCAGCCTGCTTTCCTCTGCAGCAGAATCCTCCAGAGCCCTGCCTCACCTGCGGTGGCTCATCACCCTCTCTCCAGTCAGGCCAGCTCCAGATCCTGGGCAGGAGGGGCAGCATGATGTCTGTAGCAGCTGAGTGTGTGGCATATTGCGTCACCCGACATGACCACAGCTTCCGGCTGGGTGCTGGTGAGGCTGGGGTACTGCTGGAGCAATTTCTTGTTCATATTTTCAGATCTTTAGTAAATCACTAAACAGGAAGCACTAGGTTTGGTGGGCTCCTGGCTCCAGAGGGAAAACAGAAGTCAGCTGAGCAGGCAGGAGGTGGCAGCTGGGGAGGAAAGGTGGGCAGATGGAGGGGTCTTCCTGCATCCCAGCTCCTCCCTGGCCCTGTACTTAGACAGCACTGCGTGAAAGTGCACCAAGGGAAGACAGAACAACCAGAGGGAGAATGGGCAGCCAGCAAGCCTAGACCACTGTGGGGAGATAGCCATGACATGGTTGGCCCAGGATATGTAGCAAATTGCCCTGCAGAAATGCTACACCAGCATCCAAGGCAAGTAGTTTAAGTAAGATTCTGCTCCCCCTTGTTAACTGTGAAGGCAGATTTCTTCTTTGCCTGTTTGATAGGCATCAGTTTTGCTTTTTTTTTTTTGAGACAGAGTCCCACTTTGGGCAGAGTGCGTGGTGCCACAGCTCACAGCAACCTCAAACTCCTGGACTCAAGTGATCTTCTTGCCTCAGCCTCCAAGTAACTGGGACTAGAGTAGCCTTCCACACATCTGGCTGTTTTTTTGTTTAAGAAACAGAGTCTCACTCTATGGCCCTCAGTAGAGTGCTATGATGGCGTCACATCTCACAGCAACCTCTTAATCCTGGGCTTAGGTAATTCTCTTGCCTCAGCCTCCCGATTAGCTGGGACTACAGGCACCCGCCACAACGCCCGGCTATTTTTTGGTTGCAGTTCGGCCAGGGCCGGGTTTGAACCCGCCATCCTCAGTATATGGGGCTGGCGCCCTACCCACTGAGCCACAGGTGCTGCCATGTTGTTTTTTTTTTTTTTTGAGACAGAGCCTCAAGCTGTCACCCTGGGTAGAGTGCCAGCAACCTCCAACTCCTGGGATCAAGCGATTTTCCTGCCTCCACCTCCCAAGTAGCTGGGACTACAGGCCCAGGCTGGATTCAAACCTGTCAGCTTAGGTGTATGTGGCTGGTGCCTTAGCCGCTTGAGCCACAGGTGCCAAGCCACATCTGGCTATTTTTAGAGACTGGGTCTCACTCTTGCTCAGGTTGGTTTTGAACTCCTGAGCTCAAGTGATCCACCCACCCACCTTGGTCTTCTAGAGTGCTGAAATTAGAAGCGTGAGCCACTGTTACTTGGCCTAGGTATCAGTTTTAAGTGCAACACCAACATCAGTTTTAGCAAGTTAATGCTGAGTGTTCACATCGCATTTACAGTTTCATAACCCCAGGAGACAAATCCACAAACCCTGCCCCCACTTAGCAAGTGGCCGGGCCTCTCCCACTACTCCAATACTGGAGTTCAAGGGTAAAGAATTCATCAAGCACAAAAGAGAATAGGCTTTACTGCTAAACCCATGAATCCAGCACCTTTTGGTGTATAACAAATGACTCCAGAACGTAGTGGCTTAAAGCAACATTCACTGATTTGCCCACAATTATGGGGGGTGGATAATTTAGGCTGGGATCAGCTGGGTATACTCTGGGTTCACTGTCAGCTGGCAATCAATGGTCTCACGTGTTTGGCAGATGACTGCTTGTCAGGAGCGTCAGTGGTATTAAACAGGTGTCTTAGTCTGCCTGCGTTGCCATAACAAATCGCCATAGAATGACTAGCTTAGACAACAAATATTTCTCACAGTTTTGGGGGTTGAAAGTCCCAGATCAAAGTGCCAGCTGGGTTGGGTTTTGGAGAGGGTCCACTTCCTGGTTTACAGACAGCCATTTTCTTGCTGTGTCTTCACAAGGTGGAGAAAAAGCGAGCTCAGCTCTCTGGCTTCTTATAGGGCACTGATCCCATTCATGAGGGCTCCACCTTCATGACCTAACAGCTTCTCAAAGACCCCACCTCCTACTACTATCATATGCATTTGGAACAGGGAACAATTCATTTAGTCTGCAGTGCTAGGAATGTGCCATTCGTCCTCCAGCAAGCCAGCCTTGACTTGTACACAGGTGATGTTCTGGCTGCAAGAGTCTCAAGGGAAGCAAGGCAGGGCTAGTCCAGTGTTTAAGTGCTTTCCAAGGTGGGGTAGGAAATATCATCCCATTCATTCCTGGTGATGTTCCCTCCACTCCTCCCTCAGTTGGGCCAAGACCCAAGAATCTTACAGTGTTCAGGGATGGGACAGGGCCTATGGTCACTCCCAAGTCACCAACAGTCCTGTCCCCTACCACTTCCTGGGGTACCCCTGGCTGCCTTGTGGAGAATTCCTGGAGGGAGAAATTCCAGCTAAATGTTCATCTGGGATTGGCAGTGGGGGAATATAGATAGGATGTGGTGGAATTTGGAATGGGGTCAGTTCAGGAGCAGGAACTCTGGATAGAGCTCCCCTCTCCCCAAAGCCTTCTGGGCTGGGAAGAACTCCTATCTGGAGCTCTGCCCTGTGACTTCCAGCCTGAGTCAGCTTGCTGCCTGGTCTTCCCAGCCTCCACTTGTTCTTTTCTTCTGGGAGCCAGCCCTCTCCAGCTAGGAATGCTGCCTTTACTACCGCCACCCAAGGAGAAACCCTCACAGTGCCTGTTGTTTATGTGAGGTGGAATAACACTAGCCCCCTAGTGTAGGGTTCAGGTGCTGACCTTAGAGGCTGGCTGGGAGGCAAGCTAAGACACGTGTCCTCTCCTGCATTAGCTTCTTCAGAATATGCACAGTGCATGTTAATCCTTTGCACTATCGCTGTCATACATTTTATTTCTACATGTTATAAAACCTAACACTTTTTCTTTCTTTCCTGAGACAGAGTCTTGCTCCGTTGCCTGGGGTAGGGTGCAGTGATGTTACTATTGCTCACTACAACCTCAACTCCTGAGCCCAAGTGATCCTTCTGCCTCAGCCTCCTGAGTAGCTGGCACTACAGAATCTGCAAGCCACCATGCCTGGCTAATTTTTCCATTTTTTTTTTGTAGAGACAGCGTCTTGCTCTTGCTCAGGCTGGCCTTGAACTCCTGACCTCAAGTGCTCCTCCCACCTTGGCCTCCCAGAATGCTAGGACTGCAGGCATGAGTTACCAGTGCCTGGCCCCCAATACCTTTTTATTATTTTTGTTGCAGCTATTTTGATTGTGCTTTAAAGAAAATAAGAATTAAAAAATTTTATACTTACTAATATATTTTCCATTTCCTCTGTTTTTTTTTCCCCTGTAGATCTGAGTTTTCATATTGTATCATCTTTTGCCTTTAGAATTTTCTTTAACATTCCTTATTATGCAAGCCTCTGGCAGACACATTCAATCCATCTATTTAATGCATCTATGTTGCATTAAAATGTATGCAACATAAAAATTGTCATTTTAGTCATTTGAAAGTGTACAACTCAGTGACATTAATTACAATCACAATGTTGTGGATTCATCTCCACTACTTATTTCCAAAACTTTGTCACTCCAGACAGAAACTCTGTACTCATCACGTAGTAATTCTCCATTCCTCTTCCCCCAACCCTTGATAACCTCTAATCTGCTTCTGTCTCTAAGAATTTGCCTACTCTAGATGTAAGTGGAATCATACCATATTTGTCCTTTTGTGACTGTCTTGTCTTACTTAGAATGATGTTTTGAAGGGTCATCCATTAGAACACGTATCAGTGCTTAATTCCTTTGTAAGTTGAATAATATTCCATTGGATGTATACACCACATTTTTTTCTCAGTTCATGCACTGATGGACAGTTGGGTTGTTTCCATTTGGCTACTGTGAATGATGTGGCAGTGATCATGCCTGTACGTTTCAGTCCTCCATTTGTATTATTTTGGATCATATGGTAATTTTACTTTAAACTTTCCGAGGAAGCTCCATGGCTGTTTTCCGTGCTGCATCATCTACTCCCA
>CAUYRH010086924.1:0-19427 GCA_963574655.1 Perodicticus potto | reverse complement strand
ACTTTTTAAAAAACACTGCATATCTATTTTATGGTTAATGACAGAATAGGGATTTAGAAAGAGAATCGTAGGTAAGGGAATATTATGCCCTCAGGGTTTTGTATCTTCTAATTTTATAAAGATGTGAGTTTTTTTTGTTTTTTTGTTTTTGTTTTTTGACACAGAGCCTCAAGCTGTCACCCTGGATAGAGTGCTGTGAAATCACAGCTCACAGCAACCTCCAATTCCTGGGCTCAAGCGAGTCTCCTGCCTCCGCCTCCCAAGTAGCTGGGACTACAGACGCCCGCCACAACGCCCAGCCATTTTTTGGTTGCAGCTGTATTGTTGTTTGGCGGGCCGGGCTGGATTCGAACCCGCTAGCTCAGGTGTATGTGGCTGGCACCTTAGCCCATTGAGCCTCAGGCGCCGAGCCAAGATGTGAGTTTTTTTTTTTTTTTTTTTAAAAAGATTCTAGGGAGGCTGAGACAGGAAGATCCCTTGAGGTCAGGGATTTGAGACCAGCCTGAGCAAGAGACCCCATCTCTTCAAAAAAATAGAAAAATTAGCTGAGTATGGTGGAACATGCCTGTAGTCCCAGCTACTCAGGAGGCTGAGGCAGAAGGATCAATAGACCCTAAGAGTTTGAGGTTACTGCGAGTTACGATGACCCCTCTGCACTCCAGCTGAGTAATAGAGCAAGACTCTATCTCAAACAAAACAAAAACAAAGACTCCAAAAAAAAGGTGTATCATTTTGGTGTATGTAATGCTGCTAAACCCAACTTCCAGACTCAGTCCATGATGCTGCCTGCCCCCCTCAACCCTCAGCCCATGGATGTCTCCTTAACTCTCCCACCTGAAGTCCTTGCTAGTGGAGTCTGCAGCCCCAGTTACTGCTCTTGATTCTGCCACCTCTCCTCAAACAGTATCTAAAACAATTCTGGCCATTGGCAGACACTCAGTAAATACTTCTGCTTCTCCTCTTCCTTCAGCCCAGCTCGCTCACCCCTGCTAGGACTCATTAGTCTGTGTTTTGCTATGCTATCTGGGGAAGGAGGAGGCGGTAGAGCCACAGCTACTACAGCCAGTGATGTGCCCAAGCCTCTCAAAGAGAAAGGACACAGGCTTTAGGAGAGGAGCTACAAAAAAAAAATCCCAGACAAGGAGAATTTTGTAGTCCCCTTTTAATGTGGGAGGATTCACCTGTCAGTCCCCTGAATTGTCTTCTCTTTAAGAACAGTATCAAGTAAGCCTGTATGCAGTGAAATTAGATGTGTCTACCTCATAACTCTTACCTTGAAGGGAACATGCAGTCATTTTCTCGGTATAATCTGTTCTTAACAATCTGATAGTGGGTCCCTAACTTCCGTCTGACAACCTCTGCCATCATCTTCCTGGAGATACCACCTCGGAAGGGAGTCAGATCCTCTTCGATGACCCTGGGAAACAATGGGAATCTTCAGGGAACAGGCCAACAGAGTACGGTTCCACTTAATTCCTAAGTCCATTTAGGGTTAGTATTAGAGAATAGAGTAAGCTGAGGGAAAGAATAGTGGGCAGAAATGAGCAACTCTCTCCGGAAACACCACTGATAACGTGAAACATTAAATGTAATAAAGCTACAAAAAAAGAAAAGTATGGCAATGTCTCTCCATCTGGATTGCCCCTCCCTTGGCAGTTCCAAATTCCTCCTTCACTACCCACATCCTCCCATTCACTGCAGTCCTACTGACATCCCTCTCTCTGAATGTCACAGAAGGAACAGTTTATTCCTTACTGCCTTGCACTGTCTGACTCATTTGTTCTAGTCTGTCTGGCCTACACACACTCCCAATATACTCAGGCAGCCTGACATCAGTAATCAGAAAAGGATACTATTCTGCATCTCTTTTAAAGTTGAGTACGTAGTAAGTTTTCAACCAGTATCATTACCATTAGATGAAGTTTTGAGAAGTCAGAATAACAAAAGTAAGCAGCTTAAAAGAACCCTGTTATTTAGCTGAGGAGGAATCTTAGACCTGAGAATTTAAGTGGTTTGCCACAGGGGTAATTAGGGGGATTAAACCCAAGTCTGCTTTCAAAGTTGTGTTTCTACCATACCACATCGCAGCCTTGATGTGTATCTTTCAAAGGTAACAGGAAACTTAGCAATTAACTGATACATAGGTTTATTCCTTCAATAATATTTATTGGGCACTTAATGAGGCCCAACACAACAGCAAATAAAACATAGACCCTGACCTCAAAAAACTTTCAGTCCAATGGGAGAAACAGACAAACACATGCACTAACTCCCACAATTGTGAGGCCAAGACCGCCTGAGCCTCTCCTATTCCAGAGTATTCTTATTCCCTAGAAGTAGGAAAACCACTTCATTCCTTTTTGCTCTTAAAACTGCTTAGCTCTCTGACCACTGCAATCAAGGTCCCTCAGGGACAAGAAGTAAACTCCCAAAGACACATCAAAGAAGAGAACTCACCCATGGTAGCAGCTGCAGTTTTGACTTGAACATGGTTCATAATTCTCCAAAGACCTGTTAATTTGGTCAATAAATACTTTCCATTTTGAACCTTGGAAAAGTAAAGTAAATAGAAGTTAACCAAATACCCATGAGCATTCTTGCTAGCGGCAAGCAGACACAGCCAACAAAAGACCAAAACTTTCAGAAATCCCCTTTCTATCTCACTGGTAGAAACGAAACACTTGGAAGGATTTTTTTGGGGGAGGCGGGTAACTTTCCAGCGGTCACGTCGTTTGCTTCTCTACGTGGGCCGTCAACAACCCCAGCCCAGCCCGAAGAAGGCTGTGGATAAACTGACAGGGATTCCGGCCGTCTGCTAATCAAATTGAGCCCCATATAAAGAATCAACCAAAAGCTACAGGCATTAAGCCTCCCTTCATCTCTTCTGATAACATACACACGGACAACACACGCGAACACATATAATCTGCCTCTTTGCCCAAGTGTGTTTCAAGGGAGGTCCCTAGTAGCCCAGCGCCGGTGACACCGCCGGCGAGTGAACGGGGAAATTCCCTGTCCTCCCAGCACTCCTAATTCTGGAGGACGGATACTCTCCTGGGTCCTGGGCAGGGGCAGAGATGCAGACACCCTCACCCTCGCTCCAAGGCGGCCCACGCCCTCTGGCCCGCTCTGCGCTGCAGCGGCCACAGCATCCTCGGGGAGCTGGGGCGAGAGGGGGCGGGGAGCGCCTCCGGACCCGGCCAGACGGAGCCCGAGCGGCAGGCTCGGCCCTGTCCGGAACCCACCTGGCTCCTTCTGGCGGCCCTGCCCTGGAGGCAGGAGCAGCAGGAGCAGCCAGAGCCGAAGCGGCGAGCCGGCCCACCACTCCATCTCCAGCGGCTCCACTGCGGATTCCCAGCCGCTCCGCCGGCGGAAGCGCCGCCCCGCACAAAGATGGCGGGGGCCGCTGAAGCACGTGGGTGGCGGGCCCCGCACAAAGATGGCCCGGCCGGTCCCCCAACACACCCCCTTCCAGCCCCCCGGCCCGAGGCGGAGTTTCCCAGGGAGTGCCGCGGCAGGAAGCTGGGGAGAATGAACAAATAGAACAGCTCGGTGTCTTCCTTCCCTGACATCCTTGGGGAAATTAATGGTTATTCCATTTATAACATGTTAAAAAGATACTATTTATCTGCAGCCAGAAAACTGTAAGTCAGAGTGAGTGTGTTTCTTGCTCAATGGCTTCACATTTAGTGCACAGCCACAACTGCCTTGTCATAGAGCCAAAGCTAGATTGTTCTTTCATGACATCAAACTCCCTCCTATTAAATAGCATAGATTAGTTGAACATGTAAATGAGCAAGAGACTCCATCTTTTCAAAAAGATGCACAGCACAGGTCTCTCTATAATAGGAATTCATAACAAGTTCGGCGACTTAAACATGGGGGTAAAAGTCAGTGGTGGGAAATAAAAAAATATTTTTTCTTGAGTAGTTTCACTTTGCCGCTGAGGCATCATAACTCATAGCAACCTCAAACTCTTGGACTCAAGCGATTCTTTTGCCTCAGCCTCCCAAAGCCCCCGCCACAACCCCAGACTACATTTTTTAGACACGGGTCTCGCTCTTGCTGAGGCTGGTCTCCAATTCCTGAGCTCAGGCAATCCACCTGCCTTGGCCCCACAGAGGGCTAGGATTACAGGGGTGAGCTCTTACCCAGCCTTAATAAAATTTATGAGAGACCATTGTTTTGAACTCTGCACTAGGTCCCAAACCAGAATGAAGTCATTCATCCTGGGTATCACATCATCAAACTGAACTTTAAAGTGGACCAATTTTCAAAAAAATAGGAGATTCACAGCAATCAACCAGAAAAAGGTGACCCAGTCTCCCTGAACGGGCATAATAAAGAAGCTCCCTGTGTTTAAACCCCCTAAGAAAAGTAACTTTATTTTTTTTAATTTATTTTATTTATTTATTTATTTTTAAACAGAGTCTCACTATGTTGCCCTGGGCAGAGTGTTGTGGTGTAACAGCTCACAGCAACCTCAAACTCTTGGGCTTAAGAGATTCTCTTGCCTCAGCTCCCAGTAGCTGGGACTACAGGTGCCCACCACATCACCTGGATATTTTTTATTGCAGTTGTCATAGTTCTTTTAGCCGGCTTGGGTCGGATTTGAACCCACCAGCCTCAGTGTATGTGGTAGGTTCCTTAACCACTGTGCTACTGGCACTGAGCCAGGATAGTAACTTTAAAATGAACCATCTATGTTTTGTTCTTTGTTTCTGTTTTCTTCAGCCTTTTTCTGCCTATAAAGAAACACCCCTCTGCTCACCTCATTGGTTTGTCTTCCTATTTCATAGGTGGGACCTGATACATAAATCACTAATAAAGGCCAATTAGATCTTTAAACTAAATTTGTTGGCTCAGCGCCTGGTAGTTCAGCAGCTAGGGCGCCAGCCACATACACCAGAGCTGGCAGGTTCGAATCCAGCTGGGGCCTGCCAAACAACAATGACAACTACAACCAAAAAAATAGCTGGGCGTTGTGGCAGGTGCATGTAGTCCCAGCTACTTGGGAGGCTGAGGCAAGAGAATCACTTAAGCCCAAGAGTTTGAGGTTGCTGTGAGCTGTGATGCCACAGCACTTTACCCAGGGCAAAAGCTTGAGACTCTGTCTCAATAAAAAAAGAAAGAAAGAAAGAAATTTGTTAAAATTTTGGGCTTTTGACAGTGGACAACTTAATATTAGACAGCATAGGTACATAACATAGGTATATATCTATATATAGGTGTATACAGGTAAGTGTAGATATATAGAAGCAACAATTCTTTATCCATGGTCTAAAATGTGCATAGTAACTTCCTAGGCTTTGTGGAATTACAAGAATTACACAGAATTACAAGATCAAATCTGTGCTCCCAAGTTCAGAACTAGTAGGGAAGACATAATTGCTTCCTCAGAGATAATTTACAATTTAAGGCAATAGGTAAATGTTACTGGTTTCAGTGGAGGAAAAAAAAAATCAATATGAAGTAGAAATCTAGAGAAAGGGGGTGGAAGAGGTATATCCTAGGATAAAGAAAAGGAAATGTTGCAGTTAAGGAATACTGTGCTGCTGTGCTGCTGTGTGGCGCCTGTGGCTCAGTGAGTAGGGCACCGGCCCCATATACTGAGGGTGGTGGGTTCAAACTTGGCCCCAGCCAAACTGCAACAAAAAAATAGCTGGGCATTATAGGAGGCACCTGTAGTACCAGCTACTCAGGAGGCTGAGGCAAGAGAATCACCTAAGCCCAAGAGCTGGAGGCTGCTGTGAGCTGTGACACCACAGCACTCTACCGAGGGCAATAAAGTGAGACTCTGTCTCTTAAAAAAAAAAAAAAGAAGAAGAAGAAATACTGGGCTGGAGACACTGAAAATGTGGGAACCATAATTTGTAGAAGGTAGGAGTATAACCTAAGTTGATGGAAGGTTTAGGATACATGTTGAAGAATGATAGAAGATAAAAATAATGCTGATTAACTAGGAAGGGGCCATGTCAGTCAGAGGAGGCATTTGGACTATATTCCAGAAGGATGGGACCATCCGATTTTTGTGTGAGTGAGACTCACTTTGGGTGAATAGGCAGGAGGAAAAGATGGACTCCCAGCACTGTATGATATAAGACTTCTTCAGAAATGCAAATAAAACCTGAGTCAGAATTTTCTCTACTTCCAGGAAGATGTGAAGTAGAGTTATATATTACCTAAAGATGGTGATACATCCTGAGAAATGCCTCCTTAGCCTGCTGAAATCAGTGGTGTGCAGACATCTTACATATACAAACCTAGATGGTATAGCTTACTACACACCTACTAGGGGTGGGGAACCTTCATCTTTAGGGAAACTTGTGCCTGCCTGGTCCTTAAGTGCAGTCTTTTGACTGAATCCAAATTTTACATACCCAGTCCTTTTATTAAAAGGTGTTTAGGCTGGGCGCCTGTGGCTCAGCGGGCTAAGGCGCCAGCCATGTACACCTGAGCTGGCAGGTTCGAATCCAGCCCGGGCCAACCAAACAATGATGGCTGCAACCAAAAAATGGCTGGGCGTTGTGGCGGGCGCCTGTAGTCTCAGCTACTTGGGAGGCGGAGGCAAGAGACTCGCTTGAGCCCAGGAATTGGAGGTTGCTATGATCTGTGATGCCACGGCACTCTATCCAGGGTGACAGCTTGAGGCTCTGTCTCAAAAAAAAAAAAAAAAAAAAAGAGGTGTTTAGCAGAGAAAGATGAAGATTTTCTTCCCTTCTTTGGTGCTTAAAAAAGAATCCTCTTGAAATCAGAAGGACACAGGTTCCCCACCCCTGTGAGGCCACAAACCTGTACAGGATGTTGCTGTACTGAATACTGGAGGCAATTTTAACACTATGGTAAGTATTCAGTTATCTAAACATAGAAAAGGTTTAGTAAAACTATAGTATAAAAGATAAGAAAAATTGTACCATGAAGAGCTTGCAAAACTGGAAGTTATTCTGGGTGAGTCATTTAGTGAGTGGCAAGTGAATGTTAAGGCCTAAGCCAGTGGTTCTCAACCTTCCTAATGCCATAGTGTATTTTAATTGTTACAAAGGGGTTGTGACCCACAGGTTGAGAACTGCTGGCCTAGGACATTATTGTAAACTATTGTAGATTTTATAAACACTGTGAACTTAGGCTACACTAGACTTACAAGAAATAGTTTGCTTTCTTTTTTTTTTTAGACAGAGTCTCACTTTGTCACTCCTCAGTAGAGAGCCGTGGTGTCACTGCTCAAAGGAACCTCAAACTCTTGGGCTGAAGTGGTTCTCTGTTTGCCATTTTTTTTTTTTTTTTTTTTTTTTTGCAGTTTTTGGCTGGGGCTGAGTTTGAACCCGCCACCTCTGGTATATGGGGCCAGTGCCCTACTCCTTTGAGCCACAGGCACCGCACTGAAGTGGTTCTCTTGCATCAGCCTCCCAAGTAGCTGGGACTACAGTTGACCACCACAATTCCTGGCTATTTTTAGAGACAGGGTCTCCCTCTTGCTCAGGCTGGTCTCGAACTCCTAAGTTCAAGCAATCCACCTGCCTCAGCCTCCCAGAGTGCTAGGATTATAAGCGTGAGCCACCTCACCCGGCCTAGTTTTCTTTCTTTAATAACAAATTAACCTGGCTCGGCACCTGTGGCTCAAGTGGCTAAGGCGCCAGCCACATACACCTGATCTGGTGGGTTCGCATCCAGTCCGGGCCAGTCAAACAACAATGACGACTGCAACCAAAAAATAGCCGGGCGTTGTGACAGGCGCCTGTAGTCCCAGATGCTTGGGATGCAGAGGCAGGAGAATTGCTTGTGCCCAGGAGTTGGAGGTTGCTGTGAGCTGTGATGCCACAGCTCTCTACCCAGGGGGACAGCTTGAGGATCTGTCTCAAAAAAAAAAAATAATAATAATAAATTAACCTTAGCTTACTGTAGCTTTTTTTAACTTTGTACACTTTAAAAATTTTTAAACTTTTGAACTCCTTTGTAATAACCCTTAGCTTAAAACACTACCACATTGTATAGATATACGAAAATATTTTCTTCTTTCTTTATATCCTTATTCTATAAGCTGTTTTCCATTTCTAAAATTTTTAATTTTTTTAAACTTTTTTCAACTTTTTTATTAAAGACAAATACATAAACACACACATTAGCCTGGGCTTACACTTGGTCAGGATTATCAATATCACTGTCTTACACTTCACATCTTGTCCCACTTGAAGGTCTTCAGGGACAGTAGCACACATGGAATTGTCATCTCCTATGACAATGCCTTCTTTTGGAATACCTCCTGAAAGACCTGCTTGAGGCTGTTTTACAGTAAACTTTTATTTACTTATTTATTATTATTTTGAGACAGAGTCTCACTTTGTCACCTTTGATAGAATGCCACGGCATCATAACTCCTAACAACCTCAAACTCTTGGGCTCAAGTAATCCTCTTGCCTCAGCCTCCCAAATAGCTGGAACTACAGGTGACCGTCACAACGCCTGGGTATTTTTTTAGAGACAGAGTCTCACTCTGGCTCAGGCCTGTGTCCAACTCATGAGCTCTAGCAATCCACCCGCCTTGGCATCCCAGAGTGCTAGGATTACAGTCATTAGCCACCGCACCTGGCCTTACAATGAACTTTTAAAAATATAAGTATAATGAGTACACTGTAAAATAATGAAAAGGCATAGTGTATAAATAAACTATTAACAGTCATTTGTTATCAAGTGTTACATACTGTACTTAATTGTGCTATACTTTTGTACTAGCAGCACAGTAGGTTTCCACCAGCATCACCACAAACACATGAGTAATGTGTTGCACTACCACATAGCAACATCTATGACATTACTAGTCAATAGGAATTTTCCAGCTCCATTATAATCTTCTGGGACCACTGCCGTATATGTAGTTCATCGTTGACTGGAACATAATTATGGAATGCATGACTGTACTTCAAAATAAAAAAAACCCAGAATGATTGTATGGGTACTGGAAGTAAGGTTTCTACTGAATGGGTATCATTTTTGCATGAGTGTAAAGTCAAAAAATTACAAATCGAACTATCCTGAGTTGAAGACCATCTGTATTAATGAATAAAAGAAAGCTCTGTGATACCTTAGGACACTAGGACTTTTGGGAAAGTTACTAACATCAGTGGTTTCCACAACAGTCATTCTGGCCCTGCTGGTTACTAGCCAGGATATTTTAAGTAAGTTACCTAACTACTATTTAACTTCACTTTTCTCTGTAAAACAGAAACCATGGTAGTATCAAAGCCTTGTGAGATTTAAAGGAAATGTGCAAAACGAGTGAGTAGTCTTAGTGTCTGGCACAACAACAAAACTCTCAATAAAGCTCTCCCTCTCTGTCTTTGTCTCTCTCTCTCCCCCTTTGTGATTCGTGTGATTGGTCCTGTTTGTTGCCATTTCCTCTCACAAGACTCAGAATCAAGCGGTTTCTGGCCAAGAAACAAAAACAAAATCGTCCCATTCCCCAGTAGATTCGAATGAAAACTGGTAATAAAATCAGATACAACTCGAAGAGGAGACACTGGAGAAGAACCCAGCTGGGTCTATAAGGAATTGCACATGAGATGGCAGGTACTTACGCTGCATCACGTGAGGTCACCATCATCTTACCTTTATCAAGCTGAAAATGTCGTCAGTTGGACAGTTGGCCACTTTTCATTGGGAAAATGAGTTTTCTCTTTGTTTATATGCTGTTCACTAATAAGCTGGTGCAGTAATAAATATGTGAGATCTTTTGTTTGAAAAAAACCCCTCAAAAAAAGTTAACTAATCATATAATCAATACAGGGAACTTTCTTTTAAGGGGCTTATACTCTCTGGAGTGAAAGCTCTCACACAAATGCTCCCTTTGACACTCATATTCTTCTAGTACCAAATTATTGGCAGTTCCTCATCTCATCATGACGTTGCCTGCCTCATCTTTTTATCTGCCACTTGCTCTCCCGCAGAGGAGCCATTCTCCCATGAATCCCCTAGTCATTCCTAGAGTCTTGGCTTAAAGCCCAAGCTCTCTGGGAAGTTTTCTTGGTATTGACGCTGCCACCATTCCGCACAGTTCATTTCACTGCCTTGCATGCTATCTCTGGTCCTTGAACATACTTTTAATGTTGCATTATTGTAATAAATTCTAATTGCCGTGTTTTCCTGGTGTCTTTGTCTCTTCCTCTTCCACTAGACCCCAGAGCTTTTTATTTTTAGTAGAGACAGAGTTTCACTTTATGGTCCTGGGTAGATTGCCGTGGAGTCACACAGCTCACAGCAACCTCCAACTCCTGGGC
This sequence comes from Perodicticus potto, assembly GCA_963574655.1. NCBI lineage: Eukaryota > Metazoa > Chordata > Mammalia > Primates > Lorisidae > Perodicticus > Perodicticus potto. The sequence continues at coordinate 9,156 of CAUYRH010086924.1, read as the reverse complement.
TTAGGCTATTCTCTTGCCTCAGCCTCCCAAGTAGCTGGGACTACAGGCGCCTGCCACAACGCTCGGCTATTTTTTGGTTGCAGTTTGGCCGGGGCTGGGTTTGAACCCGCCACCCTCAGCATATGGGGCCTGTGCCCTACCCACTGAACCACAGGCGCCGCCCAGACCCCAGAGCTTTTGTGGTATTCAATTTGTAACCCCAGCATCTACTTAATCCTTTACTTAACATAAAGTGCCGGGGTGGATGCGGCACTAGTTGGGTTCCTTCATTTAGCAGTGACGTGACCCTAGGTGAGGCCTCCCAATCTCCCCTCGTCTGTAAAATGGGGGCGATAACTTGTACATTGTTGTGGCACGGAGTCCACGAGATAACAAGAAGTACCCTGCACCCCGTAGGGAATTGCGAACTGAGGCCCAAGGAGGAAATACGTTAGCCCAGGCTGGCAGGGGACGCGGGACCACAATCCCGGAGGAGCAGGCGAGTCCTACTGCGCAGGTGCACCAGGGAGGGGTTGGAGTGCTCCTGGGGCTGCTGGTTTAGTTCCGGGGGCTGGCTCGCGGCTGGGGCAGCCAGCCGTCGCGGAGTTGACGTCATCACCGTGCGCTGCCACGTCTGCTCAGCTCCGTGGTAATGGAGGCTGGGGTTGAGTGCTGACCCGGCCGAGCTCTGGCTCTAGTCTTAGCTTTGGCTCTGACACTGACTCGGTGTCTGGGTCTGAGTCTGGCAACCCGAAGCCTGGATACCTTTTCTCGACTCTCCGGGCGGGGACGGCCTGCGTACAAGCAGCGGGTTTGGAGCGCTTCAACACGGGGAGGGAGTTCTTTTGCCTGGGGTCCAGTCTGTAAAGTCGCCGCCTCTTTCTAGGGATCCTGCCCCGCCGGCCGGGCTTTTTCCATGCGTGAGTATTACTGAGAGCTCCCTGTCCGACTGTCCTGGGCCTGCTTTGGTCCTTCGAAGTGTGTTGCGGGGACCGCTTTGCCCACTTCACTTAGGGAACTCTCTCTTGAAATTTGTGGTCTTGCGATCTACCTTTCCCCACCTCGTATTCTCGCCTCTTCCATCCCGGTTTTTTGCCCCTTTGCTCATTGGGCAAGGACCAGCAAGCAGCCCCTACGTCCAACGGTTTGAATCCTTTGTCTCGGCGTTTGTTAGTCTAATAGTAAGGCTGTTGAGAATAGGGAACATCGGATCAGTCTGCAGTAACGTTTTGAAAAACAGGGTTTTTCCAGGGTGTCATCCTTCGAGTTTTGGTTGTATTGTTTAGGAAAGACTTGGTATCCATATTGGCGGAACCATGATTTTTGTCACAGATTGATGAAAACACAGCTTCTTTTCAGTGAGGATCTTTATATGCTACTTGCTTTTTAATCTTGCAGTTTCAGTAATTTATAAATGATTTTACATCAGTTTTTCTGGAGTGGGAATCCATTGTGTTCCTTCCAGTACCTTCCCCTAACATATGGAGATGCCATTTGAACAGTTTTACTTTTAAAGAGTTAAAAGGACTACTGGAGCTCTTTAATTTATCTTCCTAAGGTCTGACAATGACTTCTGTAGACCAGGGGACACCCGCATCCCCTTAACCCCCAATAAAGAAACAAAATCCGAGGTTAACTCACTCAGTTAAGGTCAAATGATATGTGACAATACAATGTCAGAACCCAGATCCCTTGATAACAAAACCTAAAATTTTGGACAGTGCTTTTTTTCCTCCTGTATTACAAGTGGATTAGCATGAAATACAGAATTGGAAATATGTAAATTGAGATGTTTCTTGTAACTTAACTTCTGATTGTAATATTTTTCATATGATACAACTCAACCGACAAAAGAGAAAAACTGTGACTTGCCTAACTCTGAACAGAGCTTAAATCAGAACTTAGGCTTCTGACCCATTAGAGTCTGAGTAGTACTTTAATTAGAATAAGGTAGGTAATAGACACTGGGAGCATTTTATTTGAAAATCTGGTTTTGCAAGGCCTGCTCACTCAGTTTTTCTGGTTGTTTTCTTGTGTTGCCTACTTTAAAAATAGTTAACTGACATTTAATTTTTGTTGTTCAGAGTTGGAACAGGTTGACGGCTATTAACCTGGGTTGCAACTACAAGCGGCACTGGAAGCAGACTGGTTCCCGGACATGCCCGGTGGAAGGAGGGGCCCCAGTCGGCAGCAGCTAAGCCGTTCAGCTTTACCTTCTTTGCAGACTTTGGTCGGTGGAAGCTGTGGCAATGGAACTGGCTTGAGAAACAGGTAAAGAAGAAATAAGTATATGCATAATTTATAATGTCTTATCACTACTCAGACTAACATACAAGGCATCATGCAGATATTTGCTTGTCTTGACACTGAGGTAGAAATACTGCCTTTAAAGACTGAAGCTCAGTATTTCAGAATATTTTGGAAGTAGAAAGATATGATATGGGGCCTATTAGTGAAAACAGTCCAATTTTGACTTTCGCTGGATAATCCAAATTCTAGCCATTTTGTTTTAGCTATTAGTACAAGGGAGGAGTGAATGAAAATACATGTACAAGGCAAATGTGATGGTTTATTTAATTGTTAGAATGCCTTTTTTTTGTTTTTTTTGAGAGCAATTTAAAAGTGACAGCTTACATATGGTTCTAAAATTGTGTCACGTTCCATCAAATGTGTTAAAAAAATCAATTGGTCAAAAATTGTTTGATGGGGCTCGGCGCCTGTGGCTCAATGGGCTGAAGATTGGACAGAACTGGGTTGGAAAACCAGAAAGAAAGAGGAAGGTCAGGCGGCACCTGTAGCTCAGTGGGTAGGGTGCTGGCCACATACACCTGAGCTGGTGGGTTCGAATCCAGCCCGGGTCCGCCAAACAACAATGACGGCTGCAACCCAAAAATGGCTGGGCGTTGTGGCCGGCGCCTGTAGTCCCAGCTACTTGGGAGGCAGGAGCAAGAGACTCGCTTGAGCCCAGGAATTGGAGGTTGCTGTGAGCTGTGATGCCATGGCACTCTATCCAGGGTGACAGCTTGAGGCTCTTTCTCAAAAAAAAAAAATTTGTTTGATGATAATAAATGGTTAGCTATAGCTTAGGCAGCTTATGATTTGTGTAATGATATATGAGAATAAAAAATTTGATCTTTTTAATGGAAATTTGGGTTCTTAATTTTCAAAAGTTAGGATGAATTATTTCTATTTCTATTATATCTATGGTAAAAAATGTCATCAGGAGGTTTGACCATGTAATAATGTAGAAAGATGCTTTTACCCAATCAATTGTTGGTCAAGATAATTTTGCCAATTTCTGTTTCCTCTCTGAATAAAGTTTTTCTCTTGCCTTGATTTTAATTTTCAAAACTAGCAATCAGTACCACTTCTGTCTTTTCAGTCCTGCCTAATAGTATTTATGTACCACTTTTCTCTTCCTGGTCTGACCTCCCTCTTTCTTTTTCTTTTCTTTTTTTTTTTTTTGAGACAGAGCCTGACCTCCCTCTTTCTTTCTGGTTTTCCAACCCAGTTCTATCCAATCTTCAGAATTAATTCTGATCTTGTCATTTCAGTGGTGCTCTCCCTAAAATTACAGTTTGAAGGAATTTTTTTCCAATCCCTGTCATTAATTATCAATCCAGATTTTATGGTTACACACCCACACACAGTTATATACCATTGTTTATTCTAGAGTATTATTTTTTACTATGCTGTTCTTTGGATTTCCTAATTTAAAAAATAGTAATATGCCAGGGGCAGTGGCTTATGCCTGTAATCCCAGCACTCTGAGAGGCCATGCCAGGTGGATTGCTTGAGCTCAGGAGTTCAGACCAGCCTGACCCAGAGTGAGGCCCCATCTCTAAAAAAAAATGGCCAGGTGTTGTGGCAGGTACCTGTAGTCTCAGCTACTCAGGAGGCTTATATTTTAAAAATATAGAAAGATGAGGCTCGGCGCCTGTGGCTCAACGGGCTAAGGCGCCAGCCACGTACACCTAAGCTGGCGGGTTGAAATCCAGCCTGGGCCCGCCAAACAACAATGACGGCTGCAACCAAAAAATGACCAGGCGTTGTGGCGGACGCCTGTAGTCCCAGCTACTTGGGAGGTGGAGGCAAGAGACTTGCGTAAGCCCAGGAATTGGAGGTTGCTGTGAGCTGTGATGCCACCGCACTCTATCCAGGGTGACAGCTTGAGGCTCCGTCTCAAAAAAAAAAAAAAATAGAAAGATGAAATCAGTGAAAATGCTTTTGAAGAAAGATTCTATCTAACTTAGGTATTGAGATGAAAGTTGTTTCTGATTTAAAGTATATGTCTTTACTAAGATATATTATAAACGTATTGATTTCAGCATTTTCAAATTGCTAGGATTCTAGCTAGATATGAAATTCTAGCTTTGCCTCTGTCTTAACTCCAGCAGTTCTTTGTTCATTCTATTCTACTTTGCCTTTGAGGATTTTTCTAGATGATCATGTTTTCAAACTGTCCCATGAACTCCCTCTTCAGTTTCTTTTGGGCTGCTATAGGAATGGGTCAGGAGGGAAAAGGGGGCCAGGCATGGTGGCTGATGCCTGTAATCCCAGCATGTTGGGAGGCTGAGGAAAGAGGATCACTTGAGGTTAAGAATTTGAGACTAGCCTGAGCTAGTCTTTACAAAACCTGTCTTTACAAAAAATAGAAAAATTAGCATGGCATGATGGCATGTGCCCATAGGCCCAACTATTTAGGAGGCTGAGGCAGGAGGATTTTCAGGGGATTTTAAAGTTGTGGTGAGCTAAGATGATACCACTGCACTCTAACTGAAATGACAGAGTGAGAGACCCTATCTAAGAAAAAAATAAGAAAGGAAAGGGGGTTGGGCAAGCCTAGTAGTCTAGGCTTCAGGTTTCCTACTGCTCTTAATCATATTAACTCCTTTTCCTATGAATTTCAACTATTGGGATACCATATAAAATATCTCTTGATGGGAAGGATAATGAAGTGTTCTGCTGAAATCCACATGAGAGCCTCATTCCTAGATGCTTCTGCCTGCACTTGGAGTCTATAGGTAGTATACTAGGAACTCAGAACATTTGGAAAATAGCCTCTGCTCTTAACTGGGTTTGGTTGTAGTCTTGTATTCTTTTCTCTGCAGTCATTGTAGCTGTTCTGGATTTCAACTGTGGTTGCTTTGATCTACCATTCTCTACCCTCTCTCCTCCTTTAACAGATATTTCTTTGGTAATTGATGGGGGGGGGGAGAATGTGGTTTTCAGCAGATTAGAATAAAGTGAAAGAAATAATTATTCCCAATTTAAAAATTCACTGAGGCTATTACTAAGTGATTCTTTTGTGACTTGTTTATCTAGAGAGGTCATTTTGTGGGAAAAAAGGCCCTCTGTAGATGAGAAGGAAGCACATGGAACAGTTTGTTTTATAAGACCTGGGGAAGAGACATAAAAAAATGCAGATACAGGCAATGGTAGATGGGTTAGAATATGGTTTGGAGAAGGATGTATACAAAGAAAGTGTTCAGATGAAGAGAACTCATTTCTGGAGTCCCTATAGAGTACTGGAAAGAGAAATAGATAATTGCTTAAGTATGTTTATGATTTTGGAAATTGTATTTGATTCTCCAAGACACAGGTTGGCTGGAGAAGAGAGCATTTGCCCCTCTTTGGTAGGTTTTTGTGCCTCAGTGGTTAAATTTGAGACTGTCAAAGAGTTAGTTTGGTGACATAGTCAAAATTGAAATCCATAGTTCTCTTTTATTGGCATTTACAAATATATAAAAAATTATACCACTGGCCATCTTTAACAACTTTTAATTTTAAAAAGACCTTTTTTTTTTTTTTGAGACAGAGCCTTAAGCTGTCACCCTGGATAGAATGCCATGGCATCACAGCTCACAGCAACCTCCAATTCCTGGGCTCAAGTGAGTCTCCTGCCTCCGCCTCCCAAGTAGCTGGGACCACAGGCGCCCGCCACAACGCCCGGCCAATTTTTTTTTTTTTTTTTTGGTTGCAGCCACCTTGTTGTTTGGCGGGCCCGGGCTGGATTCGAACCCACCAGCTCAGGTGTATGTGGCTGGCGCCTTAGCCTGTTGAGCCGCAGGCACTGAGCCTAGATGATTGTCCTTTTAAAAAAGAAATATACTGTGTATTTCTTAGTTTCTTAGAGAGCTCTGGATTGAGGAAGAATTTTATTTGAGAAGAACTGTTTTTTTTCCTCCCTTGTTTATTCCTTGCATATACTTTATTAATATCACCTGAACATGTGCAAATGACTTTTGCTTTCTCTGTCCTTTCTAATTCTTCATCCCTTTGCCTCTTTCTTGCTTTATTCATTTGCTTACCTAAGTTCTGCTGCTTCTTGCTCTGTAAGAGCCAGTCTCAAGCTTGTTATACTAACCCTTTCCTGCACACAAACTTTGTATGAAAGGACAAAGCACAGATATTTGACATAAACCACATTGTTTATACAAACAGTTCTAGTCATGGTGAAACATTATTATTTAAGTAGTTTTATATCAGTGAAGGGAACTGTTTACCAGATCCAAGCTTTATAAGTGGACCTTTCTAAAGTTAGCTATGCTGAACACCTGCTTTCCTTTTGAGAGTCAGGAATTTTGTACTGCTAGGAAGAGGGTGCCTATGTGGTTACCCCCAGTCAGAACTTTGGACATTGATTTTCTAATGAACTTTCCTGGTGGACAGTACTTCATATGTGTCATCACAACTTGTTGGCTGTAGGAAATAAGTAAGTCCCGAATAAATTCTTGAATCTATTTTTATATCCTTTTAAGAGAAATAATTCTTTTATTTTTCCTAAGTAATGCCTCTTTAACTAATATTCTGTATCGACCAAGTCTGTTTATTTTGGTTATATAGATTTTTGGTTTTAAGAACTTTGAGCATATTTCCTCTCAAACTTCTAACTTTTTAGTTTAGATGAAAAAGACTTAATCTCATAGATTCTTTTTTCCATTTTTCTCACTGACGTTTGGGATCATTTTATCTGTCTCTTTGTCTTTTGGCTTGAAGTTTAAAGGCAGTACACAAGAGTATCACAATTATAACAATTATAGATCTTTTGTATATCTTTTTTTTTTTTTTTTGGCCAGGGCCAGGTTTGAACCCACCACCTCTGGTATATTATATGGGGCCGGCACCCTATTCCTTTGAGCCACAGGCGCCGCCCTGTGTATCTTTTTTAAAGTACATTATTTTATTGACTTTGTTAATGGCAGAAGCATATTAGTCTGCTTTACTTAGAAAAATCCTGTAAGAACTTTTTATTTTTTTTTTTTATTATTATTTATTTATATTTATTTTTTTGTAGAGACAGAGTCTCACTTTATCGCCCTCTGTAGAGTACTGTGGCATCACACAGCTCACAGCAACCTCCAACTCCTGGGCTTAGGCAATTCTCTGACCTCAGCCTCTCGAGTAGCTGGGACTACAGGCACCCGCCACAACGCCTGGCTATTTTTTTGTTTTGTAGTTCGACCAATGCCGGGTTTGAACCCACCACCTTTGGTATATGGGGCCGGTGCCCCACTCACTGAGCCACAGGTGCTGCCCAACCTGTAAGAACTTTTTAAACTCTTAAATCATAGCAAATAGTTTAGCATGCATCTTCCCTTAGTGTATTTTGACCGAAGGGGAATGAGAATTTTTACATTGTTCTAGAATAGAAGCTCCTAACCTTGTAACTTCTCATCAGAATTTTTAATTTAAATGTCTTATGATTAACTGAAGTGAGAGAGTAGATTGGCTGCTGGCTGTAATCCTCTCCAGGTCAGCCAACTTGTACAACTCCAGAGGCTGCTATTCATGTTGTATTCTATGGAATAATGCCTCCTGGAGGTTTATAGTTCTGTAGCCCACCTCCCAGAACAGAGCAGAAGGCTGTGGTATGTAAAGACTGGGTCATGATTGAACAGGCATGGTTCTGAGACCTGCTGATTGATCCCAATCTATTACTTGATTGGCCTGCATTATTGTAGTATACTCTGGGAATGAGAGGAAAAGAATTTTATAATTTTTTTCTATCCCTAACCCACCCCAGTTCTGTTCTTCCCTTGTATCTCTTCTTAATTTCTCCCATAATATTAACTGTTCAGAATGAGCAGAGTTCATGTTCCCGTGAGTCACTTAAAGTACTGTGAATGCCATGTACCCGTGTGGAATTCTATATTTGGAAATTTTAGAGTAGACATAGTAATGCTAATATTGTTCCTTTTCTGGAATCTTCTTTGAAAGTATCTAAACCAAGTCTCTTTTTCTTGTTCTGTAAAGAATAGTAGGCCTGAGCGGCACCTGTGAATCAGTGGGCAGGACACCGGCCCCATATACTGAGGGTGGTGGGTTCAAACCTGGCCCTGGCCAAACTGCAAACAAAAAAATAGCCGGGCATTGTGGCGGGCACCTGTAATCCCAGCTACTTGGGAGACGGATGCAAGAGAATTGCCTAAGCCCAGGACTTGGAGGTTGCTGTGAGCTGTGACGCCACGGCACTCTACCAGGGACAATAAAGTAAGACTATGTCTCTAAAATAAAAAAAAAAAAAAAAAAAAGGGAAAAAAAGAACAGTAGGCCCTGGGAACTCTGTAACTATTCCTGGGCATTAAACAATAGGACATTTTATCTCTATCTCTTCTCACCATTTTAGATAACCCAGCTGTATTTGATCTATAAAAGAGCTTAGAGGAAAATGCAATAAGAAGATAGGGATTACACTCTGTATTTGTATTTGTGTTTTAAGTGATCGCTTGTGACTGTATTGGTCTGCTGCCTTCTCAACCTAAAGATATATTTCTGCAGTGAACTAAGAAAAGTGCATACTCTGTCCTTAAGATTATGGTCTGGGCTCGGCGCCTGTGGCTCAGCGGGCTAAGGCGCCAGCCACGTACACCTGAGCTGGCGGGTTCAAATCCAGCCCGGGCCGGCCAAGCAACAATGACGGCTGCAACCAAAAAATGGCCGGGCGTTGTGGTGGGCGTCCACAGTCCCAGCTACTTGGGAGGCACAGGCAAGAGACGCGCTTGAGCCCAGGAATCAGAGGTTGCTGTGAGCTGAGATGCCACGGCACTCTATCCAGGGTGACAGCTTGAGGCTCTGTCTCAAAAAAAAAAACAAAACAAAATTGCGGGTTTGATTTGGGTCGTGTGTGTGTTGTCTATCCCTTTCAATTGCTGAGTAATATTTTATTGTGTGGAG
>CAUYRH010086923.1:0-11496 GCA_963574655.1 Perodicticus potto | reverse complement strand
TGTAGTCCCAGCTACTTGGGAGGCGGAGGCAGGAGACTCGCTTGAGCCCAGGAATTGGAGGTTGCTGTGAGCTGTGATGCCACAGCACTCTATCCAGGGTGACAGCTTGAGGCTCTGTCTCAAAAAAAAAAAAAGGAAGTGATTAGATCATGAAGGCAGAGCCCTCATGAATAGGAACAAATAGGCTTGAGAGAACCTGAATGTCCCTTCCACTATGTGAGGACACAACAAGGAACCCTCTTTCAAGAGTCTTCACTAGATCCTGAAATCTGCTGACACCTTGTTCTTAGACTTCCCAGCCTCCAGAACTGTGAGAAACTTCTACTATCTATAAATTGGGCAGTCTAAGTAATGTTATTATAGCAGCCTAGGACTAAGACATCCCCAACTCCACAACACTATCACCTTTCATCTGGAATATTAGTCTCTTCACCCTTTCCTTGAGTGAACCCCTAGAATCCATTCTCCTCAAAGAAGCTAGAAAGATCTTTTGAAAAATGTTAACCAGCTCACCCACTGCCATTTTTAAAATCAAAATCTTCTCATTGTTCCCAATAAAATTCAACACATATAGCATCTACAGATCTGACCCTGCCAGATTCACTGACCTCATACAGCACTATTTTCCCTTTGATAACTATGATCTAGTCACATTGGCCTTCTTTTTGTTCCCAGGACATGCCTGGCCCATTCCCACTAATTTTTGCTTGCTTCTCCCTCCAGTGGAAATACATTTGTTTCCAAATCTTATAATTGCTAATTCTTCATCACTCATGTCTTAATTTAAAAATCACCTCTTCAGAGTTTTTCCATGATCACCCTATCTAAGTAGCCCTTCTCTAATTATCTCTATCATGGTATTCAACTTTTCTCAAAACACTTATCACCATCTGGAGTTATCTTGTTTGTTACAGAGGCCTCTCCAGACTCATCAATCACTGCTGTCCCCTTACATTTAACCTAAACCCCAATCACACAGAACTTCTTCCAGTTCCCAGAATACTCCACGCTGTTTAACGTCTCCAAACCTTCGCATATCTCATTTTGCTGGACCACTCTTCCCTACCTCACAGATTGACAATCTTCACAGCTGTCTTTAAGGACTCCCCAGAGTTAATCACTCCCTGTTTTGTGTCACCCAGTACTTAACACACACTTTTACACTATACAACAACTATCTGTTCCTATGTCTGTTTTATCTCACAAGACTATTAGCCCCTGACAGCAGGAACCATGACTCTATCTTTGTGCCTCCAGCAGTATGTGGCACGCAATAACTGATGACTGAAGGAATTAATAAACATAACTAAACTCTTCAGACTGGCATTCAAAGTCAATTTCATGTTGGCCTAAATCTACCTCTTTAGATATAGCTGTTACCCTTTTCTTGGTAATCCTTAAACTACTTCCCAAACATATCCTCTTTCTCAACATTTACTTGGAGATTTCATTCCTGATGCTCCCTCTCCAGTGAAATCAAAATCACCCGAGAAGGCCCAGTTCAAACAGCTCACTCTCCCTAAAGTCTTCCTTGACCATACCACTGAGAAAGGATTACTTCCTCTATTGCACTATTTTTTCTACTGAAAAAAATACTTAGTACTTCTTGTATTACAATTATGGCCACTAAAAAAAAAAAAAGAAAGAAAAACAATTATGGCCACTAACGTTCCAAGTGGACACGTCCTATTTTTCTTTCTTTTTTTTTTTTTTTTGAGACAGAGTCCCACTATGTTGCCCTGGGTAGAGTGCCGTAGTGTCACAGCTCACAGCAACCTCAAACTCTTGGGCTTAAGAGATTCTCTTGCCTCAGCCTCCCCAGTAGCTGGGACTACAGGCACCTGCCACAATGCCCAGCTATTTTTTTGTTGCAGGTGTTACTGTTTTAGCTTGCCAGGGCTGGGTTTGAACCCATCAACTTCGGTATATGTGGCTGGCACCATTAACCACTGTGCTACAGGCACCAAGTCTACATGTCTTACTTTTCTAACTGGACTTTAAGTTCCTTGAAGGTAAAAAACATGATTTTAATGACTTAATCCCTTGAGGATTAAGTTTGAGTTATCTCTCAATCCAGATTCCTGACACAGTGACTTGCACAAAGCAAGAAGTTATCAATAAATGTTTTATTAGTGGAGAATAGTATGCTTAAGGCTTAGAGATGTTATGCCTTAATTCCTTGATATATGTGCCTTTATCTTGGCCTAAACTTGCCTTCTATCCATAAACTTTTAATTTTTGTTTTGAGACACAGTCTCACTTTGTTGCCCTTGGTAGAATACCGTGGAGTCATAGCTCACACCAACCTCAAATACTTGGACTGAAGCAATTTTCTTGCCTCAGCGTCCCAAGAAGCTGGGACTACAGGTGCCTACCACAATACCCGGTGATTTTTAGAGATGGGGTCTTGCTCCTGCTCAAGCTGGTCTTGAACTCTTGAGCTCAAGCAATCCACCCGCGTTGGCCTCCCAGAGTGTTGAGATAACAGGCATAAGACACCACACCTGGTCTCATATGGTAAATTTTTAAGAATCAGCCTAAGGGCAGGTAAGGTGACTCATATTTGTAATCCTAACAAGCTGGGAGGTGAGACAGTAGGATTCCTGAGCTCAGGAGTTCGAGACCAGCTTGAGTAAGAGCAAGACCCTGTCTCTACAAAAATAGACAAAAATTAAGCTGGTAATGGTGGCAAAGTGCCTGTAGTCCCAGGTACTTGGGAGGCTGAGGCAGGAGGATCACTTGAGCCCACGAATTTGAGGTTGCTGTAAGCTAGGCTAATGCCACAGCACTCTAGACTGGGGCAACAGAATATGACTCAAAAAAAAAAAAAAAAAAAAGGCTCAGTGCCTGTGGCTCAACGGGCTAAGGCACCAGCCACGTACACCTGACCTGGTGGGTTCGAATCCAGCCCGGGCCCGCCAAACAACAATGACGGCTGCAACCAAAAAATGGCCGGGCGTTGTGGCGGGTGCCTGTAGTCCCAGCTACTTGGGAGGCGGAGGCAGGAGACTCGCTTGAGCCTGGGAATTAGAGGTCGCTGTAAGCTGTGATGCCACAGCACTCTATCCAGGGTGACAGCTTGAGGCTCTGTCTCAAAAAAAAAAAAAATCATACTAAATGTCACATATTCTCTGAAGCCTTCCCTAATGCTCCCAAATATGCTTTTGTATACCTGTAGTATCCTGTATGTAACTTATAACTTCATTCATCACACTATATTATTACTATCACTTGATGGGTTTTTCTCCTCCTTTGACCATAAACTCTTTTGGAGCAGAGATAGTTCCCTTTATTTGGTGAAGAACTTCACAGACCAGGCTCGGCGCCTGTGGCTCAACGGGCTAAGGCGCCAGCCACATACACCTGAGCTGACGGGTTCGAATCCAGCCCCGGGCCGCCAAACAACAATGACGGCTGCAACCAAGAAATGGCCAGGCATTGTGGCAGGCACCTGTGGTCCGAGCTACTTGGGAGGCGGAAGGCAGGAGACTCGCTTGAGCCCAGGAATTGGAGGTTGCTGTGAGCTGTACTCTATCCAGGGTGACAGCTTGAGGCTCTGTCTCAAACAAAAAAAAAAAAAAAAAGAACTTCTCAGACCAAATAAAGCACCTGGCATAATTCAATGCACAATATATGGTAAGTTTTGAAAACAGTGAATCTAAGGCTGGGCCTGGGAGCTTACACCTGTAATCCTAGCACTCTGGGACACCAAGGTGAAGGATTGCTTGAGGTCAGGAGTTCAAGATCAGCCTGAGCAAGAATGAAACCCCATCTCCACTAAAAATAGAAAAAAAATATGCAGGTGTCATGGCCATCACTTGTAGTCCTAGCTACTCAGAAGGCCAAAAGGCCATGACCCAGCATCCTCTTGGGAAAGCTGCACTTCAGAGGGAACTAATGAGTTTATATTTACCTACAGATTTTTCTCTGAGGAATACAGATAACAAATGACTTTAAGAAGGGAAAACACAAAAAAATGAAGTAGACATGAGAAATAACACTAAATGAATTACCTTGGGCTGGCTTTCAAGGAGTAAGCTTTTAAGCCAAATAGCCCCAGGTACTTGAGGCCTACATTCCCCAGAGGCATTCTCTAGCAGTGCTTGTCAGATATGCAAAGAAGCAGAATTTGAGACAAGGTAGGCTGAAGACTACAAAATACAGAAATAAGAATCCTAGCTCAATCTGAAGAATATTGCGACAAAGGTACTCAAAGAGGGAACAGACTAGCCGTAGAATAATAAGCTGCCCACCATTAGAGAGGTTTAAATACAGACTGGGTTACCACTTTCCGGGGATGCTCAACATGAACTAAGATTCAAGTTCAAGAAACAGTTACATACCTACCCTAGGCTTACTGCCTGTAGCTCAGTGGCTAGGGCACCAGCCACATACACCAGAGCTGGTAGATTGGAACCCAACCCAGGCCTGCCAAACAACAATCACAACTACAACCAAAAAATAGCTGGGCATTGTGGCAGGTGCCTGTAGTCTCAGCTACTTGGGAGGCTGAGGCAAGAGAATCACTTAAGCCCAAGAGTTTGAGGTTGCTGTGAACTGTGAAGCCACAGCACTCTACCCAGGGTGACAGCTTGAGACTGTATCAAAAAATAATAATAGGCTCGGCGCCTGTGGCTCAACAGGGCTAAGGTGCCAGCCACATACACCTGAGCTGGTGGGTTCGAATCGAGCCTGGGTCCGCCAAACAACAATGACGGCTGCAACCAAAAAATGGCTGGGCGTTGTGGCGGGCACCTGTAGTCCCAGCTACTTGGGAGGTGGAAGCAAGAGACTCGCTTGAGCCCAGGAGGTTGCTGTGAGCTGTGATGCCACAGCACTCTATCCAGGGTGACAACTTGAGGCTCTGTCTCAAAAAAAAAATAATAATAATAATAATAAATAAATACTCTACGCTAGACACTATGCAAGATTAAGTGTTGAGTACACAGAGATGAAAATGATATAGTTCTTTCCCCTCCAAGAGTTCACTGACTAATGGGGGAAAAAAATAATACAACATGGTAAGTGCTGACAAAAATCTGTACAAGGTGCTATGAGAACAGAAAGCAGTCCTCAAAGTCTACGTTTATGAATCTTTGGTAAGAAGTGATATAGCATTAATTAAAAATGAAAATGTTGGCTCGGCGCCTGTGGCTCAACGGGCTAAGGCGCCAGCCACGTACACCTGAGCTGGCGGGTTCGAATCCAGCCTGGGACCCGTCAAACAACGATGGCTACAACCAAAAAATGGCCGGGCATTGTGGCGGGCGCCTGTAGTCCCAGCTACTTGGGAGGCGGAGGCAAGAGACTCGCTTGAGCCCAGGAATTGGAGGTTGCTGTGAGCTGTGACAGCACTCTATCCAGGGTGACAGCTTGAGGCTCTGTCTAAAAAAAAAAAAAAAAAAAAGAAAAGAAAATGTTTCTTAAACAGTTTATAAGCAAATATTAGCAGGAGTTATTTCCAGAACAGACAGTAAGCATGTCAACCTTTGAAATTTATTCAACATTTCCTTTATCCTGAGCAAAATCCACACCTATAAGCATTCTAATTTATTCAATACTCATACTATCTGCTATTTGTCAAGCACTTTGGAATGTACAAAGATGAGAAAGATAGTCCCTACACTCAATGTGTTAAAATATTCCTCTTCATCTTTCCTTGCCTTCTCTCTCCTACCCTGCTTTACTGACCAGATGACATCTTAAATTCCTTCTGTAAGTAAATGAGTTATTAAGCCATAAACTTAGTCAAAAAGTAACTTGCAAAAAGCAAGGGTGAGCTAGGGATGTCTCCATTAACAGTGATTACTGTAACTGGAAACCAAGTGGGAATCTGCAAGGGTACCCTGACTGCATTCCTAAGGCAAAGGTGATAGAATTGGAGGTTATATGTAAGCCTGTCTATTCCATGCCCATCACCAGATTTTCTTCTGTTATCCCAATATTACTAGCAGAGATTATTAAGAATAATAATTCTTAATGAATAATAACCCTCATTCATTCAGTTAGTCACTAGTACTTACTGAATACCTCATAGGTACAAGAAACACAAGGCAAATGAAACACTAGGATCCAGGACTTTCAAAGCTGCAAGAGACTTCAAAGGTCATCTAATCCAAAGCTATCATTTCTCAGATAAAAACTGAGGTGATTGGGGTGGTGCCTGTGGCTCAGTGAGTAGGGTGCCGGCCCCATATACCAAGGGTGGCCGGTTCAAACCCGGCCCCAGCCAAACTGCAACAAAAAAATAGCCAGGCATTGTGCCAGGTGCCTGTAGTCCCAGCTACTCGGGAGGCTGAGGCAAGAGAATCGCCTAAGCCCAAGAGCAGGAAGTTGCTGTGAGCTGTGACACCACAGCACTCTACTGAGGGCGACAAAATGAAATACTATCTCTAAAAAAAAAAAACTGAGGTGATTGGAATCTCTCCTGAATTCATATATTCATACATTTATTGACTCCTACTGTACGCCAGGCACCAGGGATATAAGAATGAATAGAGCTTTCAAGGAGAACACAGTCTGGTGGGAAAGACAGACAAATGCCATGACCCCAGGCAAATTAGCTGTGAACATGAAGTCCCACCTTTACAAAGTGGAAATGTCTAGTGTAGAATAAGATGGAAAGTATATAGCATTCATATTGCCCAGAATGGTTAAAAGCATAGGCGCTGAAATAATCTTGGATTTCACCCCAGTTTTATCCCTCCCCTCCTGTAAAATGTTGGGCAAGTTACCTAAATTCTCTATGCCTCAGTAATGGTACCTATCTTGTAAGGCTGTGGTATTCAATTAGACAATACATCTAAAACAATTGGCACAGGACCTGGCACAGCACTCTCCCACAGCACTCTTTTTTTTTTTTTTTTTTTTTTTGAGACAGAGCCTCAAGCTGTCACCCTGGATAAAGTGCCGTTGCATCACAGCTCACAGCAACCTCCAACTCCTGAGCTCAAGCGAGTCTCTTGCCTCCGCCTCCCAAGTAGCTGGGACTACAGGCGCCCGCCACAATGTCCACCCATTTTTTGGTTGCAGCCGTCATTGTTGTTTGGCGGGTCCGGGCTGGATTTGAACCCGCCAGCTCAGGTGTACGTGGCTGGCGCCTTAGCGCGTTGAGCCACAGGCACCGAGCCTCCCACAGCACTCTTTTCTGATGAGGCTTGGCCTCAAAGTCCTTAACACAGCCTTCTGAGCACCTATTATCAGTTGTCTGTCTCTGAGATAAAATCTACTGAAATCTGTAGCCTAGAATCTGAATCTACTGTTTTTACTCTAATGGGTTCCTCCCCTCCCCCCCTCACTACTTTATGCTACCACTCTTAACGGGCATAAAAGAATCCAAAGATAACCAGACGGCTAAGATTAAATAAACTTCAGTCACACATGCCTCAATCCCTCAAAAAATCTTCGTTTAGACCAAGAATCCCTAGAGAAAAAAAATCCCTAGAACATGTACCACCTGCCTATAGGGAGAAACCCACAGGAGGAAAAGCAAACAAAAACAGAACAGTGATTACTGCTTTGAAAAAGCAAAGGATGGTAACTTCCACAGCTTGCCTGGTAGGGATTTAGCAACCTAGCTGGGAAAAGATGCAACACTGATTGCCTCGTCCTCCTTGATGTACCCACTGCACCTACTCCACTACCACAGTGCCTGTGACATATTTTTGTACTCATTTGTCAGTCTTTACTCATACTAGTCTGTGAACTCCTTGAGGGCAACTATCACCCTTTGTTGGTCTTCATATTAACACGCATAGCACACTGTCTGGCACACAGAGGTGCTTCATAAGTTTGATTAGTAATTGTTAAATAAAGGAACAAAACCACACAGAAAAAAACAATAAAAAGCAGTGAAAAAAGATACCAGTTAGATCAAAAGAAGTAAGCAAGCCTTAGGCTAGAACCTGAAATGACAGGTAACATTTGGAAAGGCATAGAGAGAAAAGAAAGATATAGGCAGACAAAGCAGCACCAACAAGCCTGGTGGTAATCAGAAAAACAGTACACAGTATGTTAGAGCCAGAAATAGCTTGAGACATGATTTAGCCCAATAATTCAATTCTCATAGGGATGTTGTAAACATTAAATGAAAAGCATACACTACTAAGCACAGGAGCTGGCACATCACATTCACTACATTATAGCTATTATTACCTCTCTACTGAAAAATAATAATTATGGGCTGGGCATGGTAGCTCATGCCTGTAATCTTAGCACTCTGGGAGGTCAAGACAGGAGCATTGCTTGAGGTCAGGAGCTCAAGAACAGCCTGAGCAAGTGTGAGACCCTGTCTCTACTAAAAAAAGAAAAAAGAAAAAAACAGAAAAATTAGCCAGGCATGGTAGTGGGTGCTTGTAGTCCCAACTACTTGAGAGAGTAAGGTAGGAGGACTGCTTAAACCCAGGATTTTGAGGTTGCTGTGAGGTAGGCTGACACCACAGCTCTCTTGGCTGGGTGACAGAATGAGACTCTGTCTCAAAAAACAAAAAAGAAAATAATATAATAATTATCAAATACTTATCGGGTGCCTACTGAATCCCAGGAACCATGCTGAGTAAAGGAAATACAATGTCGAGCAAGATAGACCTGGACTCTGCTCACTCATGAAACTTACAATGTAGCGGAGAAGACAGATAGACAATTACATAATAATAATCCTTGGTAGGGCTGGGCTAGGCAAAGTACAGCTGGGCTAAAGGAACATAAAGCAGGGTCACCCAATCAATGGGCTGTAAGAAAAAGCTCCTTTGGTTTTCAATGTGTCAAAGTGCAGCTTCAAATACCCCACGGATTCTGTTGAGTCCCTTTAAACACCACAAGACTTCAGGATTTCATGACTAAATAAAGGTTTAAAAACCACCAATCTAATCTAATGATCTCTTCTAAGGAGAAGTAAATTTTTCACTTGAGGCAGTAATAACTTCAAGTTAGCTGCAGGCTAGAATACTTACTTTGAACTCTGGTTTGAAACTACTCATTGATCAACATGATATCACATTATTTTAGTGGATGAGCAGGCATTAGAAATGGACACATCCAAAATTCACAGGCACTAGCCAGGCAGGCTGGCTGGTCCTAATTGGGTCTTGATATGCTTTTCTACCTTAGTTCCCAAACAAGCTCTTAGTGCCAAAAGGATGCCTCTAACTCCTCTAAGAGGTTGGTGAGACACTCCTCTGAGGAGGAAATTGCTGGTGGTAGCAGATCAGATTCTGGGCCTCCTGGCTGGTACCCACCATTATCCTACTAACAGCCATAGGGACACTATGGTTTGGCATGATGAGAGGTAGAACTGAGCTTAGCCAGTCATCACAGCCTGTTTAATACCTGACCTGAGCTGCCTAGATCCATCTCTCATCTACCTAACTACCAATGGGCTAATCATTTGTCCTGACTAGGGGTTCAACAAAGTCAAGTTATCAGTAAATTAAAGGATCTTATACAGAAAAACCAATATTCTTTTGCTTAACCTCCATTTTGATCCTCTCAGAGATAAAATGATGCTTTATGTTTTGAAAATGAAACTTTTACTAGCCGGGCATTGTGGTGGATGCCTGTAGTCCCAGCTACTCAGGAGGTTGAGGCAAGAGGATCACTTGAGCCCAAGAGTTTGAGGTTGCTGTGAGTTGTGACACCATAGCACTCTACCCATGGGTGACAAAGTGAGACTCTATCTCAATGATAACAATAATAGTAATAATAATAAAATGGAACTTTTATATATAAAGAAGGGGCAGTAAGATGTTAAAGTAAGTCTGCAGTTCAGGTTTTTAAACTGAGAGGAAACACTTTGGAATCTGGAAACATGGGTTTATTATATCTTAGTGACACCACTAAGTAGTTGCACGACCCTTAGCATATTTCAAATCCTCTGAACCTCAGCTTCCTCAGTCATAAACAGAAAATACTAATAAAACCTGCCTCACAAACATGAGACTCAAAATACTCTTTTAGATCATAGCCACTTATCAAATATTACTATATCGATTTTTACATATGAAATGATTGGGATGGTACAATTTTAAGTTGCCTACCCCCTAGAGCACAAATAGTGAACTAAGAAATGGAATGCAGGTACTCAATATAGCATAGACAGACCTGAATCAGAACCTGCACTTCCCCACTCACAAACTGTGGAATCCTGGGAAAAGTTCCTTAACCTCTCTAGCCTCAGTCTTATATATTAACACCATCTAACTCACAGATGTGCCGTTAGAAACAAACGAGATAATGTGAGGAAAGGGCTTTAAACAGGCTGGGTGCAGTGGCTCACACCTGTAATCCTAGGCACTCTGGGAGGCTGAGGTGGGACTAAAAATAGAAAAACTAGCCAGGTGTGGTGCTGGTTGCCTGTAGTCCCAGTAAGTCAGGAGATTTAGGCAAGAGGATAACTTAAGCCCAGGAATTTGAAGTTGTTGTGAGCTGTCACAAAAAAAAAAAAACAAAGAAAGGGCTCTAAACAGAGGCTAGCTTATGGTAAGGGCTCAATAAACAGTAGCTTTTTTTCTACCGTTAGCTCTTTTCCTAAGCCCTCTATTCTATTTACCTTTCCAAAGTAGGAAAACCAATAGTACAGCTTAAATTGCCTTTCAACTTCTAGAGAAAGTCATAAAGAATCCAGTCAAAAAAACAGAGGATGGCTCGGCGCCTGTGGCTCAACAGGGTTAAGGCGCCAGCCACGTACACCTGAGCTGGCAGGTTCGAATCCAGCCCGGGCCCGCCAAACAATGACAGCTGCAACCAAAAAACAGCCGGGCATTGTGGCGGGTGCCTGTAGTCCCAGCTACTTGGGAGGCAGAGGCAGGAGACTTGCTTGAGCCCAGGAATTGGAGGTTGCTGTGAGCTGTGACTCTATCCAGGAAACAGCTTGAGGCTCCGTCTCAAAAAAAAAAAAAAGAGGAAAGGGGCGGTGCCTGTGGCTCATCAGAGTAGGGCACAGGTCCCATATACTGAAGGTGGCGGGTTCAAACCCGGCCTCGGCCGAATTGCAAAACAGAAAAAGAGCAGGGCGTTGTGGCGCGCGCCTGTAGTCCCTGCTACTCAGGAGGTTGAGGAAAGAGTATCGCATAAGCCCAATAGTTGGTGGTTGCTGTGATCTGTGTTACGCCAGGGCACTCTACCGAAGGCGATAAAGTGAGACAGAGTCTCACAAAAAAAAAAAAAAAAAGGAAAGGAACAAGAATGAACTTCTATTCCAAAATATGTATCCACCCTAATGGCATCTGATATTAGAAAACATAGGTATAATATCCTGAAAAATAAACCGCATTCTTTCCAAAGAGGAAGAAATGTGCACCAACTCCATCTTAGCCAGGCTACCCATTACCCTTTTATTTATTTTTATTTTTATTTTTATTTTTTTTTATTAAATCATATCTGTGTACAATAATTCAGTCATGGGGTACAGTGTACGGGCTTCAGATACAATCAGAGATATTTTCATCAACCTGATTGTGATAACATTCAAGAGACTTTCTCATTACTTTGTGAGAACAA
>CAUYRH010086922.1:0-19514 GCA_963574655.1 Perodicticus potto | reverse complement strand
GAGCCTCAAGCTGTCACCCTGGATAGAGTGCCATGGCATCCACAGCTCACAGCAACCTCCAATTCCTGGGCTCAAGCGAGTCTCCTGCCTCCGTCTCCCAAGTAGCTGGGACTAGAGGCGCCCGCCACAACGCCCGGCCATTTTTTTAGTTGCAGCCGTCATTGTTGTTTGGCGGGCCAGGGCTGGATTCGAACCTACCAGCTCAGGTGTACGTGGTTGACGCCTTAGCCCGTTGAGCCACAGGCGCCGAGCCTAATATATATTTTTAAAACCTTTCTCAACCTCATCAGTTTCTAGTGGCAAGGGCCAAACCTGGCAGGACATTAGAATCACTTGGGAGCTTTTAAAAATCCCGATGCTAGGACCATACCCGGGACAATTAAGTCAGAGCCTCTGGAGCTGGCAGAGGTTCACTTTTCAAAGCAGCCCTGAGCGAAGACACTCAGGCTCCTGACCAGCCCAGACTACACTTCCCAGAGGCCTCTGCCGCGATTCTGCTTCTGGCTCCGCCCGCCTCCGGGAGGGTGGGCGTCGCTGGCATCTGGTGGGTGGGGCTTTCCTTTTCTGGGGTCGCAGCCACTCGTGCGTGCGGCTCGGTAGTCTCACAGGCTCGTCTCCGTGCGCGGGGACCTCACGGCCTGGGCCTCTGGTGATTGCGTGCCGCCTTTTCTCAGGGAGCGGGGCGGAGAGCGGATGGCGGGTGCGGGCTGGGCCCACCGGTGGCTGCTGCACAGTGCGGCGTGATCGCTTGAGTCCGGCGCGTCACGGAGACTTTGCGACTTGCGCCCAGGCGAAGAGACTGAGCCACCGACGAGACTGCCCACCCGTGTTGGGGAAGGTGCTTGTCCCGGAGCATGGGACTCGCGTTCTGGGCTCTTTCTGCCTAACCGCACCCACCTTCACCGGTCTGCCGACCTTTGTAGGGACAGGACGACGGTGGACTCATCCAGAGAGCAAGTTCGATTATAGTTAGTGTGTAGTGTAGCGCGTGGAGGGACGTCCTCATATTTCTTCTTTCCCAGATTGGCTTACGCAGAATTCTCTGTCCTTTCCTGGGAGAATAGTTCAGGAGACAGATGGCCCCAAGAGCCCAGATGCAGGCAAGTTTGATCTTTCCATTTTCTAGAAATCACCAAGAATTTCAAAGTGAGGTGGGGTGTAAGATGCGCTACCTTGGGCGGCGCCTGTGGCTCAAAGGAGTGGGGTGCTGGCCCCATATGCCGGAGGTAGCGGGTTCAAACCCAGCCCCCGCCAAAAAAAAAAAAAAAAAAAGAAAAAAGAAAAAAAGAAATGCTCTACCTTGTATGTGGACCGAACTGCCGAATCAATCCACTCTCATCTATTCATTTTCTTCTCTACCCATTACGTAATCATGCACCTGCTAGAAACTAAAAAATAGGCTCGGCGCCTGTAGCTGAAGCGGCTAAGGCGCCAGCCACATACACCAGATCTGGTGGGTTTGAACCCAGCCCGAGCCTGCCAAACAAAAATGACAACTACAACCAAAAAGTAGCTGGGCGTTGTGACAGGCGCCTGTAGTCCCAGCTATTTGGGAGGCTGAGGCAAGAGAATTGCTTAAGCCTCGGAGTTGGAGGTTGCTGTGAGCTGTGACACCAAGGCACTCCACTCAGGGCTATAGCTTGAGGCTATCAAAACAAACAAACAAAAAAGAGAATCTCTTACCTAACACTAGAGCAGTGATTTTCAATTGGCGTGAGAGGAACTTGGGTGTGCCTCAAAAAAGTTTTTTTTGAGACACAGTCTTACTCTGTCGCCCTGGGTAGAGTGCTGTAGCATCATAGCTCACGGCAACTTCAAATTCCTGAGTTCCAGCAATCCTCTTGCCTCAACCTCCCAAGTAGCTGAGACTACAGGCACCTACCACAATGCCTGGCTTGACAAAATTTTAAGGATCTTTAATTAAATTATTTTTAAAAGAATTCAAAGCATAGTAAGTATATATACTTTTTACTCTTTCTTTGGATCAACGTAATTTAAGTGTTCCATGCAAGTTTAACTATAGGTTCAAATGTGCTGTGAGATTAAAAAAGGTTGAAAGTCACCACTGGAAGAACTAGAGCTTCTGTTTTCTGTTGTGGGCAATTCAAAAGAAAATACGCTGTACGTACCATTTCATGACTGCCAAGTTGCTCGGTTTGATTGTTGCTGAGATGTTTTTCATATTGTTCATCTTCATTCATGTTGAAATAGAATTGTTTTGTGGTTTGATTTAAAAGCAAAACCCCAAGTTCCTTATGTTCTTAGATAATAGTGTGAAATGGGGAAAGTTACTCTTAGGATTTACCACTGGTTCTTGCAGAAGAAGAGTTTGTCAAAGTTGATGTAAAAGGATACATAGAAAGTTAGGGATATAATGGCTTGGCGCCTGTGGCTCAACGGGCTAAGGCACCAGCCACGTACACCTGAGCTGGCAGGTTCGAATTCAGCCCGGGCCGGCCAAACAACAATGACGGCTGCAACCAAAAAATGGCTGGGCGTTGTGGAGGGCGCCTGTAGTCCCAGCTATTTGTGAGGCGGAGGCAAGAGACTCGCTTGAGCCCAGGAATTGGAGGTTGCTGTGAGCTGTGATGCCATAGCACTCTACCCAGGGTGACAGCTTGAGGCTCTGTCTCAGAAAAAAAAAAAAAAAAGAAAAAAAAAAGAAAGTTAGGGATATAATAAGAATGTTTCACATCTGTACAGTGGTTTCCAGATTAAAAAAAACCCCTTCTTCACTGCATTTGGTCTTCCCGAAAGAATTCTGTGAGATAAGTGTTTATTCTGATATATGTCAGGCAAACACCTCCCATGTTCCAAACCTTCCAGTGGCTTCTCACTCTCAGGAAAAGCCAAAGCCTCAGTAGCCTCGGTGCCTTACTGGATCGACCGTGTCCCAGCCGTCCCTTGCTGCCTTTCTTTTACCTCATTTCCCACTACTCTACTTTTCTCTATCAGTTATTCTGTGTCAGCTGCACAGATTTCTTACTGTTCCTGCACCAAACCAGGCCCGTGCCTGCTGCAGGCCATTGCTCACGCTGTTTCCTTTAATGAGCCCTGGTATTTACAGGGCTTTCCTCCTCACTTTCTTCATGTCTTTGTCTAAGTTTTCTTTCTTTTTTTTTTTTGAGACCGAGTCTCACTTTGTTGCCCTTGGTAGAGTGCCGTGTTGTCATAGCTCACAGCAACCTCAGACTCCTGGGCTCAAGCAATTCTCTTACCTCAGCTTCCCAAGTAGCTGGGCCTACAGGCACCTGCCACAGCGCCTGGCTATTTTTAGAGATAAGGTCTCACTTTGGCTCAGGCTGGTCTTGAACTCGTGAGCTCAGGCTATCCACCTGCCCTGGCCCCCCAGAGTGCTAGGATTACAGGCGTGAGCCACCGTGCCTGGCCTGTAAAGCTGTTCTAAACAATGACCAAGAGGTATGTGAGTTGAGGATGTTCACAAGTGCATTACATAAGCTGTGAGGAATGGTGAGGGAGCAGCAGGATCAGTGAATTAATTACAAGACACAGCTGAGAAATTGTTGGAGATAGCTTAGTAGAGGGAGTGAGGTACAAAGACAGGAGTTGATAATCCGAAAATAGGATGATAGACATTGAGCTCATTGTTGGATTGATAATGAAAAAGTTAAAAATACAATCACAGATGACTGTGGGTGGCTCTGCTTGTGGGGAGAGGAAGACCATTGGAAGTTAGGAGGAAAAGTGATTCAAAAGGACCACTTATACGGACTCCAGGAGTATGGCAGTAGAGCTGGAGTAAGTGATAGTGACAGGACCTAAAATCTTCAGGGAAAGTCCCAGCTGACAGATGATGCTACAAAGATGAGTAATGTGTCCACTAGCCTTAAGACAGGAGATTCAAAGTTGGAATTAGGAGGGAGAGAATATTGTCTTGAAGCAAGAAGAGACAGGGTCAGAACAGTCTGTAGTAGGGATCATATGAGATGTTTGTACAGGCAAAACCCCAAGAAACATCCTGAATGTTTTGGTAATAGTCAAGTTCCAGTACATCTGTAGCTCATGTTGAATGAGATGTATTGATTATAGTAGCCATCTAGGAGGAAGGCAAAGCTGGTCTGGCGAGTGGCCTGAGAACATAAAAGAAACATAATCAATAAAACCAGAAATGGGCAGTGCCTGTGGCTCATTGAGTAGGGCGCCGGCTCCATATACTGAAAGTGGTGGGTTCAAACCCGGCCTTGGCCGAATTGCAAAAACAGAAAAATAGCTGAGCGTTGTGGGGCAGGGGGGTGCCTGTAGTCCCAGCTACTCGGGAGGCTGAGGCAAGAGAATCACCTAAGCCCAGGAGCTGGAGGTTGCTGTGAGCTGTGTCATGCCATGGCACTCCACCGAGGGTGATAAAGTGAGACTCTGTCTCTACAAAATAAATAAATAAATAAATAAATAAAAACAGGAAAAACAGGCAGGTTGGCCAGAACTTCTGGGAAGAGATATAAATTAGAAAGCAAGCAGAATTGTGGGGTGACTTGCCTTTAATAAAAGGAACGGGGAGCCCCAAGAGTAAGGTAGAAATAAAAGTCTTGGTAATAGCTGTTATACATTCTACTCTGTAACTAAGTCCCTTATTCCATGGCAATGATGTCATAATGACCCCAGTGCAAGTGAAGTGATGTGGTGAACTAGACCTTGGTGAATGGTGTGGGAGTTTGAGAAAGGCTTGTATCCATAATAACAGGGAAGATTAAGGTGCTCATTTGAGTCTGTATATGAGGGACCTCTGGTACAAAACTGACTTGTGTACCTGTCTCTGACTTGAAAGGTAAGAAATCATGTATTTAGGCTTAGCGCCTGTGGCTCAAGCGGCTAAGGTGCCAGCCACGTACACCTGAGCTGGTGGGTTCGAATCCAGCCTGGGCCCGCCAAACAACAATGATGGCTGCAACCAAAAAATGGCCGGGCGTTGTGGCGGGCAACTATAGTCCCAGCTACTTGGGAGGCAGAGGCAGGAGACTCACTTGAGCCCAGGATTTGGAGGTTGCTGTGAGATGTGATGCCAGGGCACTCTACCCAGGGTGACAGCTTGAGGCTCTGTCTCAAAAAAACAAAAGAAATCATGTGTTTATTCATCCATGTTGACTTTTCTAGGTTATTGTGACATTGATTTTTTTTCTTTTTGAGACAGAGTCCTACTTTGTTGCCCCAGGCTAGAGTCCTGTAATGTCATCCTAGCTCACAGCAACCTCAAACTCTTGGGCTCAAATGATTCTCCTGCCTCAGCCTCCCAAGGAGTTGAGAGTACAGGCACCCACCAGACACCTGGCTAATTTTTCCGTTTTTAGCTCAGGCTGGTCTTGAACTCCTGAGCTCAAGTAGTCCTTCCTCCTTGGCCTCCCAGAGTGTTAGGATTATAAGCATGACTCATCGTGCCCAGCTACAGTGATTGTTGAATGGAAACTCTAGCAATCAGGAACTCAGTGTAGAAAAGGACATGTACTCTCCTGATTCCCTGTGTAGGGTGTAGGGTAACCTGAGCCACCTGCTGCTGAGAATTTTCTTTCTGCTCTTTTCATTGTCCTGAAGGGAGTTTTAGGCCTACCTGGAGAGGCTAGTAGAACTGAGAAGCTAGTAGAACTGAGAGTCAGATTGGCTGGTAAGAAAAATGGGCTATAGTTTCTTTAAAACACAGAGTGTTCTCTCTCCCATCACCTTTCCTTTCTGCAGTTTCTGCTTCAATGGGTCAGGGACAGGGCCTTATAATTTGAATTCTCAGGAAGCAATGATATCCTTGAATCATACTTTGGGTGCCACCAGATTAGATTTCTGCAGAAGGATGTTTTTGATACTGGCAGACACACCCTAAGTGTTATGGTTTCAATTGTGTCCTCCAAAGTGGTATGTAGAAATCCTAACTGCCAGTACCTCAGACCACGACTTATTTGGAAATAGGGTCTTTGTAGATGTAATTAGTTAAGATGAGGTTATACTGGAGTAGGGTGGGCCTCGATCTGGTATGTCTGATGTCTATATAAGAGAGAAGAGGCGTAGAGATACACACAGGGAGAACACTGTGATGGCAAGAGCATGAAATGAAGTCGTGGCTGCAAGGCAAGGAATGTCAAGGGTGACAGCAAATCAGCAGAAGCTAGGAGGAGGCAAGGAGGGATTCTTCCCTACAGGTTTCAAAGAGAGCATGGCCCTGCTGACACCTTGATTTTGGACTTCCAGCCTCCAGATTGTAAGATAATATATTTCTATTGTTTTAAGCCACCAGTTTGTGGTACCTTTTTTTTTTTAAACAAGTAGTCTTAGAAAACTAGTACTGTGCACACTGAGTTTACCCCCAATGAGTCATGCCTCTGTAATTCTCTCCTTTTGAGTGTAGGTAGAATCTGAGACTTGATTCTAAAATGGCTGAGGTGATTGGAATGTCACTCCTATGATTATGTTACATTACAGAAGACTGTTCTTAGCAGACTGGAAAGATAAATTGTCTTCTGCTGGACTTAAAGAAGCAAACTGCCAGGGTGGCACCTGTGGCTCAGTGGGTAGGGGGCTGGCCCCACATACCGAGGGTGGCAGGTTCAAACTAGGCCTTGGCCAAACTGCAACAACAAAAAAAAGCCAGGCGTTGTGGCGGGCGCCTGTAGTCCCACCTACTGGGGAGGCTGAGGCAAGAAAATCGCCTAAGCCCAGGAATTGGAGGTTGCTGTGAGCTATGTAACTCCATGGCACTCTACCGAGGGCAACAAAATGAGACTCTGTCTCTACAAAAAAAAAAAAAAGAAGCAGCAAACTGCCACGTGGTGGCAGAGAACTTAGGATGGAACCTAGGACTTCAGAGCAAACTTTGTCCAATAGCTAGTAAGAAGCTGGTCAATTATATCACCACAGGAATTGTATTCCACAACACCTGAATGGACTAAGAAGGGGATCTTTTGTAATTGGGATTCCTGATGTGAACATAGCTTGGTTGACACCTTTACTGCATCCTGGTGAGAGCCTGAGCAGAGTTCTTGGCTAGGCCACTCCTGAACTTTGGAACCACGTAAAATGTGAGATCATAAATGTGTGTTGGTCACTCAGTTTATATGAGTTTAATATGTTATTAAGTAAAGTGTAAAGATAGGTATGTTTATTAACTTAAAAAGAAACACTAAATTGCCAAGCAGTTTGTATAGATAATCCTTTTTTTGTTCGTAAATAGTGAAAGAAGAAAATTTGTCTAAGTTCTGTGGTTTGATATATTTGCATGAGAATAAAGGTATATGAATATACATATCAAACAGCATGTGTGGTGAGGTGATTGTGGTAACACTTGGGGAGCTAGAGTAGGGAGCTTATGGACCTTTTCTTTGTGTGTGTGTGTATGATGTTGTAAGGAGCATATTTTAGCTTTAACCTTTCAACTGAGAACAATGCCTATGGGCTTGCAAACAAGATGTTCATTTGATGCAAACAATGCCTACAGGTGTTTTTCATTTTGCAAACAAAAACTTACAACATATGTTACTGTTATGTTACCTGACTTGAGTCTGTAATCATAACACCCTTTGTTCTCAATATTTTTCACAGTTGTGACTGAAAGAATTTGGATAAATAGTTCAAATCAAAACCAGCTCAGGTGAATTATTTTGATTAGTAAGAAGCCACAGAAAGTCCAGTCGTGCTGTGTGTAATGGTTGTTGCAGTCACTGATGGCTCAATTGGCATGTTTCGTTTCTGAGGGCTCTGTAGTCAAAGGGTTAATAGGAGAGCCCGATAAAGTATATTAAAGGTAAATTAATGAAGGTTTATTGTAGAAAAACAGAAACAAGGAAGAAAATGAAAATCAATCATAAGTGCTCCTCCAGAAGATACACACTGTATATAATTGTTGCTTATAACATTCCGTCTTTTAAAAAAAACCGAATGATGTGTTTGTAATCTTTTATATACATAAACATATTTAACACAAAAATGTAAATTACTGAATATTGGAGTTAAGTTGTGCGTTGATGTTTATGGACTTTAGCAAGAGTATCACCCCAGTTTGTGTTTAGTCCTCAAGCCTATTTGGAGTGTTCCCAGTGTTGAACAGTTGCTGGGACTGCTCCTGGATTTTTGCACACTTTTGTGCTTGTTTCCTTCCCTTTCTGAATTCTCTGTTTCTGTGAACCACCACCCTAAATACTAAGAATATTTCAGGATCAGTGTTCACTGACTGGGTTAGGCTAAATTTCCATCCCATGGAAATCCAGGGCATATTATGGTTTTTATCAACTTGTTATCACCTTTTATTTCTCTGATGACTATGGGGTTGGTTAGTTTGTTTAAAAAAAAGTCTTCAATGGTTTAATCCATCACTTCCAAGTCTAATGAGCTCTGGAAATGATTTTTTAATGGAAAACATTTTATATAAGAACAATTAACATATAGTAGCAATTCTATTTCTAAGAATATATATATATATATATATTTGGGGGTGACAAAGGATGTTTATTCAGGCTTGATTCCTTGAAAAAATAATAATCAGGTTGGTATGACCTTGACCTCCCTTCTTCCCTTTCGCAGAGCCTTTCCAACTGGCACCCTTCCCGGCTGCCTCTTTTGAAATCTTGGGAGTGTGAAGGATCATTTCTTGTCAGCTTCTGCCTGGGCCTCCAAGTCTGCCTCTTTCTGAGCAGCCAGGAATATAGCTCGCTCCCCCTGGGAAGCTGCCAGCTCTTCTGCACTGAGGTCTGTCACCACCTGAATGCCCAGGGAACAGGCAGAGCCAATGATGGAGGGGACAACAGAGGACAGGGGTACATCCTGAGCTTTGACACGGGCAATCTCATACACATGCTTCAAGGTCACCAGGCCTGCCACCTCTTTCCCTGTCTGTCGGGCCCCCTTCTCAATGCCAGCAGCTGCCTTCGGGAAATAGGAAACAGTGGGTTGTTCAGTCTTGATTTCAAATGTCCTGTCAGGCTTCACAAAAATCTTGGTAGGCAGAGGAATGCCTTCTTTATATCCTTACTCTTCTCATTGAACTCCTTGCAGAACTGGTTGATGGAAACACCTCCCTAACCCAGGATGGGACCTAGTGGGGGCCCAGACGTGGCCTGGCCTGCTGGCACTATGCACTGGATCACGCCGCCGGCCTTGGGCTTCTTGAGGCCCCGAGCGGCCCGGCTTAGCTTCGACATGGTGCAGAATTCGGGTTTAGTTCATCTCACGGCTGCCGCAATGGCCACACTCTGGGCGCCACCATCTTGAGCCAGAGGTCAAGGGTCTATTTCTAAGAATATATTTTTATAGAACTGTTCATATTTATATACAAAGATATGTATAAAGACATTCCTGGAAACATTGTTTATGATAGTACATATTTAGAAACTAATTATCAGTCAGTAACAAAACTTTTTTTTTTTTGAGACAAAGTCTCACTATGTTGCCCTTGGTAGAGTGTCGTGCTGTCACAGCTCACAGCAACCTCCAACTCTTGGGCTTAAGCAATTCTCTTGCCTCAGTCTCCCAAATAGCTGGGACTACTTGGTCCGCCACAACGCCCAGCTATTTTTTTGTTGCAGTTGTCATTGTTGATTTTACCTGGCCCGGACTGGGTTGAAACCCACCAGCCTCAATGTATGTGGCCGATGCCCTACCCACTGAGCTACAAGCGCTGCCTAGTAACAAAACTTGTAAGTAAATTATGGCAGGTTTATTAACAACTCAGGTAGATCTAGATGAAGTAATGTAGGAAAAAAATTAGGGTATTCTTTTTTTTGTAGACACCCCATGGCGTCACACAGCTCACAGCAACCTCCAGCTCTTGGGTTTAGGCGATTCTCTTGCCTCAGCCTCCCCAGTAGTTGGGATTACAGGTGCTCTCCACAATGCCCGGCTATTTTTTTGTTGTGATTTGACTGGGGCTGAGTTTGAACCTGCCACCCTCGGTATATGGGGCCAGCGCCCTACCCACTGAGCCACAGGCGACGCCCAAGAAAATTAGGATATTCTTTTTTTTTTTAATTGTTGGGGATTCATTGAGGGTACAAGAAACCATGTTACACTGATTGCATTTGTTAGGTAATGTACCTCTTACAATCGTGTTTTGCAGGATATTCTTTTTTTTGTTTTTTGCAGTTGGGCCAGGGCTGGGTTTGAACCCACCACCTTTGGCATATGGGGCCAGCACCCTACTCACTGAGCCACAGGCACTGTGAAAATTAGGATATTCTTAAGGGGAAAAAGTGAAGATGTAGATCATTAAGTGTGGCTTAATCCCATTAGAGAAATAAACCATATGCATACCTCTGGTAGGGTCCATTCTCCTTCCCCTTTAGAGTATAATTGCTCTAAGTATTTCCTCGACACACATTGAGAACCATATAGACAATGATATACTTTTGCTTCAATTGCCTAACATAGTATAGAAAACATAAGAGGAAAAGGATAACCTATTATATGTAGTATGTACAAACTCACGTTTGTACTATTTCTGCTTTATTTTATTTCTTCCTTCCTCATGCTTCAAGTTTGCTTCCTTTATTATTTTTTCTCTTTGAAGAACTTCTTTTAGCCATTCTTGTAGCATAGGTCAGTTACTGACAAATTCTCTTAGTTTTATTTCTTTTCCAAGAAATTATTGATAGCCACCTGAAAACCCCCTTTGATCTTGAAGGATATTTTCACTGGTATAAAATTCTGGGTTGAGAGTTCCTTTTCAGCACTTGAAAAAAAGTGTGGAAATTCCTTCTGGACCCCAAGGTGGTGGGTCAAACCCAGCCCTGGCCCAACTGCAAGAAATTCATCATTATTCCAATTATCGATTCTCTAAAGATGATATTTTGTTTCTCGTTAGCTGATTTAAAGATTTTTTTGTGTGTGTTTTATTTTCTGAAGTTTGTTTCTGAGGTGTCTTGCTGTGCATTTCTTTGAGTTTATATATGTTTGAGGTTTGCTCAGCTTCTTGAATCTGAAGGTTTGTGCCTTTCACCAAATTTGGCCAATTTTCAGTATTATTTCTTTGACTACTTTTCCAGCCTTACTCTGTCTTCTGAAACATCAGTGATACCAAGCTTACCCCTTTTGTTATTGGAAACAATTGATTCTTTTTTTTTTTAGAGATAGAGTCTTATTTTATCGCCCTCAGTAGAGTGCCGTGGCATCACATAGCTCACAGCAACCTCCAACTCCTGGACTTAGGCAATTCTCTTGCCTCAGCCTCCCGAGTAACTGGGACCACAGGCACTCGCCACAACAGCCAGCTATTTTTTTGTTGTAGTTTGGCTGGGGCTGGGTTTGAACCCACCACCCTGGGTGTATGGGG
Organism: Perodicticus potto; assembly: GCA_963574655.1. NCBI lineage: Eukaryota > Metazoa > Chordata > Mammalia > Primates > Lorisidae > Perodicticus > Perodicticus potto. Next base: position 8,257 of record CAUYRH010086922.1, on the reverse strand, counting down.
CCAGTGCCCTACCCACTGAACCACAAGCGCCACCCAATTGATTCTTTTTTATTAAATCACCTGTGTGGCTCTGCCCAGATTATTGAACCTCTCTGGATTTTACTTGCCTGGTAATTACAGTCAGTGGTTAGTCAAGCAGTTGGCTGTGAGAGCTCAAGGCTATAAAGCTTAGCTCAGTATCTAGCAAAAAAGTAAACATTCCATAAATACGGGCTCTCATTTTTAAACATTATTTGTATACAAATAAATCAATGTCACATATTTCCGGCTTTCTGGTGTATTTGATTTTTATTGTACGGGGGTCAGTACCATCTTATAGGTACAATGATATTTTATATTGATAGTCAGTGGGAATACAGATGTTCATTTCACCAGGGCAAAATTCTGTATTTCAGTGAAATTTGTTCACTCAGTCTTAAAAAAAGATACATTGGATACATTAGGAACTTTAGCTTCACATCTTAATCTACCATTTTGATATTAAATGATTTATTTTAAATATATTTATAGACATGTATTATAAATATACACCCTATATACTATACAAATATTAAATGTACATAAATCTATGTATATATACACACACACATATACTTGATTCTCATTATTCACATTAGTTACGTTCTGTGGAAATTGATGTAGTAAATACTGAACCATTGTTCCTAGGAGAAACACAGGGTTAGATTCCTATAATCTTCTAGTCACAACATTTTTATCAGCTGGTCAAAATACAATTTTGTGTTATGTACGTTTCTGTTTAAGGATACCTTATTTAATATATATTGTTGATTCATTAAGATTAATTCATAGCTGATAAGCAGTGTGACTCATGCCCGAACAAAGGTTATATATAAAACATGAGTGTTCTCAAGGCACATCACAGCTTACATTTAGAAACAGTAGACAACACTTCAGTGCTACACTTGAGGTTATTTTAACTGGCAAAATCATCAACAAAAGGCACAAAACTGTGAAAAAAGCTGAAAAACACTAAATGTGTCATAAAAAGGATACTTATTTGCAGTATGAGACATGAAACAAGAGGCAGAAAGAATGCTGCTTTGTTTGACCTTAGTTGGGAATGTGAGTGTTATGTAACTCTTTTTTTTCACCGTCCTGCACATGTCTGTAAATGACTACAAAAGCACAGTGAATATTGATTTTGGGGTTACAAGTAAATTTTGGCAGGTAGGCATATTTGCAAATATGGAATGCATAGATAATGATGATCAACTGTACACCGCCCCCCACAACATACATACATTTCTTTAATGGTGGAAATGCCAGGGAGGCAAAATAAGTTTTTGTCTTTACTTGGAAATACAATGTGGTGCTTTGTTGGGGAAAGATTTAGATTTTGTAGTCTCACTTCTATTGTGTTATACTGTTTGAAGCAGTCACAGCCTGTCCAGATTCAAGGGGGTTAGGTGACACAGACTCCCATTTCCTCATGGGATGAAGGGCAAAGAACTTGCGGGCAGTATTTTTATACTGCCTCATGGTTATTGAAGTATACTTTACATATAATAAAATGCAGATCTTGGGCGGTGCCTGTGGCTCAAAGGAGTAGGGGTCCGGCCCCATATGCTGGAGGTGGCAGGTTCAAACCCAGCCCTGGCCAAAAACTGCAAAAAAAAAAAAATGCAGATCTTAAGTGTTGACTTTAATGAATTTTGACAGTTGTTTAGATGTATACATCTACCAACTGATATAAGAAATACGACATTTTTTCACCTATAAAGTCCCATGTCTCAATTCAATCCTCATACAGTTTTTCCTGTTCTGTGAGGTCACATAAATGGGATTATATGCTCTATTCATGTATTTGCCTTCTTTTACTCAACATAAGGCTTTCAGATTCATCTATATAGCTGCATGTTATCAGTTGTTTGTTGTCATTGCTTAGTTGTATTTTATTGTATGAATATACCACAATTTGTTTACTCCTCATCTGTTTTTAGACATTTGAATTATTTCCATTGAGCAGCAATTATGCATGAGGATGAAATGAACATTCTGATACACATCTTCAAATGTTATCAAGAGTTTTTATAGGAGTAATATTTTGTTATTCAAATCCACAGTGTTTCCAAAATTGTTTTGATACTGAAAGACCTTTCATATTATTTATCTCATTAAATGATAAAAATTGGCTATCATAAACTTTTTGAGATTAAGAAAACTACAGTTTATAGGACCTAGTAGAAAGAATGGAATGGTGTCATCTCAAGAAGACTACACGTCTACATCATTTGTTATTTCAATTATGTAGATGCTCATCAAGAAAAATTTTAGAGGTGGCTAAGATAAAAAAATGGAAATTTCCTATAAAAGCCAATTTTCCTCTCCAACTTTCCTTAGATCTCATCCCTTAGAGGTTAAAAGAAAATCTGAGGGTGGCGCCTGTGGCTCAAAGGAGTAGGGCGCCAGCCCCATATGCCGGAGGTGGCGGGTTCAAACCCAGCCCCAGCCAAAAACACAAAAAAAAAAAAAAAAAAAAAAAAAAAAAAAAGAGAGAAAATTTGAGAGGGTTATATTCCAAATTTATTTGTATGTGTGTAAAAGGAGGAAGAGGATAGTGTTGTTGGAGAGTGGAACTTCATTATTGACAAGCTACAAGTCTGTGCTCAGTAATAAGGACACATGTTCCCTCTAGGTAACTCCAACTCCAAGATATTGCTACTGCTGCCAAAGAGGAAGTAAAGGATATTGTCTCCCAGAAAGTAGGAGTTCCCTTTACAGAAGACATGATAATAGGTTTAGAAATCTTGAAAAATGGCACAGATAGTAAGTAGTCATCATCTGCCCTTTGGCTATAGGTGAATTATTTCTATCTCAAGAGTGGAAGACTGAAGTACATCTCAATGCCCAAACTCCAAACTTCTGTGGGCTCAGAATGGAATCTTTTGTAAGAAAATGATAGGCCCTTTTCAGTGGATATGAATAGTTTGTTAGATTATTGACGGTATCATCCAGGTAATGAAATGTTCAATAAGATTATTGATTTGGGTGGCGCCTGTGGCTCAAAGGAGTAGGGCGCTGGTCCCATATACTGGAGGTGGCAGGTTCAAACCCAGCCCTGACCAAAAACTGCAGGAAAAAAAAAAAAAGGAAAAGAGATTATTAATTAATTGATTATTAATTAATTCTTAATTAGATTTACCCCAGGGATTGTGGTAGTGGTTTTGAATGTAAAATAAGATTAAATTGAATATGTAAGGAAGAAAAGAAACTTGGGATTCATAAGAGACTGATTTTTTTTTTTTTTAAAGACCAGTGATGTCATTTATATATTGAAAAATCCGTATTTGCTATTCACAGAACAATCTCTAGGGTGTCAGTAGATTAGTGGGGATAACTTGGGAAACTAGATCAAAATAAACTGACAGAAATTGCAAAACATACATTATAATGATAATAAACAAGACATTTATTTTTCATACTCATTTGGGGGAAAGGAGAAAAGTCAGTTTGCCTACTCAATTATGTCTTTCTGAAAGATTCTCCATTCACAGAATCAGCTATGTTGCTTGATCTCAGAGGATTTTGTACTCTTAATTCATAAAGATACCTTCCTTTGAAGAGAGAGGTCAAAGGGTGAGCCTTTGTGAGCAGCTTCGCTGGTGCACAGCTAGACTTCCTCTCTGAGTGAAGCTTTTCCCACATTGGCCACATGGATAGGGTGTCTCTCCTGTGTGGATTTTGCAATGCAGAATACAATTCCCCCGTGTGTGAAAACTCTTCTTGCATTGGGTACAGGCATAGGGCTTCAGGCCTGTGTGGACTCTGATGTGAACAATTAAACTTCCTTTCTGACTGAAGGCTTTTCCACACTGATCACATCTATAGGGCTTCTCACCACTGTGAACTCTTCTGTGAACAGCAAGGTTACTTTGATTCCTAAAACTTCTCTGACAAATACCACACTCATAGGGTTTCTGTCCAGTGTGGAGTCTCTCATGGACAGCCAGACTACCTCGCTGACTGAAGCTTTTCCCACACTCCTTGCACTGATAGGGTTTTTCTCCTGTGTGTATTCGCTGATGTGTAACAAGATTGCCTTTGGCTCTGAAGCTTTTCCCACAGTGGGTACACTCAAAAGGTTTTTGACCAGTGTGGATTCTCTCATGTAATGTTAGACTACCTTTTTGCCGGAAGGATTTTCCACACTCCTGGCATTCATAGACCTTCTGTCTTGTTCCAGGTGAATCTTCCTGTGGTGTCTTAGAATCTGGGGATTTTTGTTCCAGCTTCTCTCTTCTGAAAGAATTCTGGGTATCCCAGCTTGAGGATCCTGTGGCCTCAGAGTGATCATATTTGTGGTGAGCTTCAGTCATCACATCTGGTAAAATGAGAGAGAAGTTATATGAGATGCACCAGTATATTGAATGAGAAACATAGGGAAAAGAAGAAACACAATACTTATTTTCTAATTTTTTTGTAGAGATGGGGTTGCCCAGGGTGGTCTTGAACTCCTGGCCTCAAGCATTCCTCTCATCTTGATCTCTCAAAGTATTGGGATTATAGGTGTAAGCCACCACCCCAGCCTCTAAATTTAATTTCAGCTTCACAAATAATCTTGTAAAGTAGACATGATTATATCTTTAGGTGAAAAACAGGCTCAGAAAATGAAGAAAACTTATATAGACTCATATACAGCCTCACTCCAAATTTTTATCTGATTCTAAAACAGGTGTGGATCCAGGTTGTGTAAGGCTCAAAGCTTGAAAATGTTACAGGTACCCCTTTAAGAAAATGTATAAAATTAGGCACAGGGCACAGGGTCTTGAAGAGAGCAATGCAAGTGGTCCTAAAGATTTAGTTGCATTAGCTTCATAAGAAATCCACCTCTGTCCAGTCTTCTCTATTGACAGTGGAGTAAGCTTCATGACCTCAGAAAACATATAGAGGAATCCTTAGCACTTTACATTTGTCATCATTAATCCCTGCTACCCTAAAAGATACAGCTTCCTGTCCTGTTTTACAGTTGAAGAGCCTGAAGCTTAAGGAAGTTAACTTGTCTAATGTCACAGATTTAGCCAGGAAATTTGACTCAAGAAATTTCTCCCTTTGGCTTGGTGCCTATAGCTCAGCAGCTGGGCACCAGCCACATACACTGGAGCGGGCGGGTTTGAATCCAGCCTGGGCCTGCCAAACAATAATGACAAATACAACAACAACAACAACAAAAAAAAATAGCTGGGTGTTGCATTGGGCAACTGTAGTCCCAGCTACTTGGGAGGCTGAGGCAAGGGAACCCCTTGAGCCCAAGAGTTTGAGGCTGCTGTGAGCTGTGATGCCAGGGCACTCTACTGAGGGCGACATGATGAGATTCTGTCTCAAAAAAAAAAAAAAAAAAAAAAAAAAAGAAATTTCTCCCTTTAAAATCTATGTTATTTTCAGTCTACTAAGCTATGGTAGAAATGAAATCAACTTTGGTTTGGAAGTTATTCTCAAACACTACTGATGGTAGATATTGACTGTTTTCCAATACTGCCCTGCATCTAAGCCTCCTAGTATACTTTCAGTATAGGTCTATGCATGACTGTTAACTGTTTTCTTGGTGTCTTCCTAGGGGAATTTTCTCCTTGTTCCCTTGCCTTATCCATAGTCAGTGACATCACTGAGATTTAAGCTGGTTGTTCAGTTTCTCGGAAACAACCTCAAGACTACTGTATCAGGCTTGTTCTCTTGCTCTACTTCTACTATTATTTCTTTAAAAAATTAAAAAACAAACAAACAAAAACGTACTATGGACTCCAAAACCAAGCCCAAGGCCCCCCCGACCCTTTTTTTTTGTGGAGACAGAGTTTCACTTTATCACCCTTGGTAGAGTGCCGTGGCGTCACACAGCTCACAGCAACCTCCAACTCTTAGGCTTAGGCAATTCTCTTGCCTTAGCCTCCCTAGTAGCTGGAACTATAGTTGCCTGCCACAACGCCTGGCTATTTTTTAGTTGTGGTTTGGCTAGAGCTGGGTTTGAACCTGCCACCCTTGGTATATGGGGCCGGTACCCTACCCACTGAGCCACAGGCGCCACCCACTTATTTTATTTTATTTTAGTAGAGAAGAGTTGCTCTTGCTCAGGCTGGTTCAAATGATCCTCCTGCCTTGGCCTCCCAGTGTACTAGCATTAAAGATGTGAGCTACCATGCCTGGACTTTAGTATTATTTCTAACTCCAGCCTGTAGGCTTTTCCTGTAACCTCTAAGCACCACCAAAGGAAAGTCTTCACTTTCTCAGACTGCCTGCCAGTGCTGAGGGCAGGATCACTGAGTATCTGTGAACTGAGGGCATCCCAGCCATCAACTGATTCACTCACTGAAGAATGCTACATTCTGGGTATATCTTCCATGACAGTCCAGCAGGGTAGCTGTTGGGAATCCAAACATGTCCACTTCTGCTGTTATGACCTTAGTCACCACCTCTTCATATGATTCTTCCATGGGCTGCTCCTGAGCACCTGAGGGAAACAAACAAAAGCAAACAGGAAAAGGCAGAATTGATAAGTAGGAAGGATAAAGTTAACAGGAGCTCTGCTTTGGGCTGCAAGGTAAATACAGGAAAAAATGGATCACCTGATGTAATTCCAGTTAACTGCAATGTCACTGCAACATGGGCTCAAAGGTGCCAGGGCCACAAACAAATGACTCCAGGAGGAAACAGGAGGTGAGAAGGCAGAGAATGCATAAATATGTATTTCTGCCTGCTGATCCCAAGGTAATGGTCACTCTTGTTTGTTTGGTCTTGGCGTATCATTGGGATAGTCCCACTTCCTTCCCTCACCTATCCTCCAAGTACCATAGGAATTCAGAATCTAAAAACCCAGCGCTTCTGGCTCGCACCTGTAGCTCAAGCGGGTAAGGCGCCAGCCACATACACTGGCGCTGGTGGGTTCAAATCCAACCCAGACTGCCAAACAATCACTCCAAACAAAAAAATAGCCAGGCATTGTGACAGGTACCTGTAGTCCTAGCTACTTGGGAGGCTGAGGCAAGAGAATCACTTAAGCCCAAGAGTTTGAGGTTGCTGTGAGCTGTGATGCCATAGCACTCTACCCAGGGCAACAGCTTGAGACTCTGTCTCAAAAAAACAAAACAAAACAAAACAAAACAAAAACCCAGCACTTCAGACTTCACAATTGTTTCCATGTTGGATATAGTTCCAGCTGTCCTCTCCAGTATCTCCATAGGTTATAAGGGTTTATAACAAGGGATTTCCTGTGTTACCTTTTAACAATTCTTAGTTCTCCAGACCCAGAACCACCCCTCTCCTACTCTTGAAGATATGAAAGTACCACTTCTAAGGAAGTGTAAACACTTGTTAATTCTCGGAAATGTAACATGTACTCTGGACTCCAAAACCAAGCCCGAGGCACTTGAATTAGGTTAAGTAACTTGTCCAAAGTCCCACACCAATAAAGGAATCAAGGTGGAGCAAAGATTCAAATCAAGACTTTCTGGATCCAAAGCCTGTGTTCTTACACCAGAAAGTTCTCTAGCTCATCACCGAAGAGTTGGTGAGGATTCTTATAACATGGGAAAGAAGAGAACAGAGTTTCAACATGGTGAATTACTCTTCCATGTGTAAGGAATCCTTTTGTATGGTGTTACACATAATTTTTCTGCTATTTTTGATTATTCCTTCTTACTTCAGTACCTTAATTACTGAATTCTTATACTTTTTAAAAAAAATGTAGGTTTCCATGCATAATCTGTTTCCCTCTAATATGTCCTATCAAAACGCTGGCCACCTGATTTAGATAGTAGCATGATGCTTACAATTCTTGTTTTGTTTGGTTCTTCTTGGCAACTGCACATTCTGCTAAGTGTTGTGATAACGAGGAGAGCCATTGTAAATGTTTATTTGGAGGACTCACTTGCAACTTGAAACACAAGCTATAAAGGACTTCCTTCCCAGAGTGTCAACACCTCACTTGGAAGTTCTCGGTATTCCTGCTTAACAACTGCACATCCACCACTAAGCATTAGTGGAAAACACATGGCACCTGGGGTTGGATTCTGTTGCTGGGGATTACAGAAAAGAGTTTGGTCAGAACAAGTGTGCCTTTCTTTTTTTTTTTTGTAGAGACAGAGTCTCACTTTATCGCCTTCGGTAGAGTGCCGTGGCATCACACAGCTCACAGCAACCTCCAACTCCTGGGCTTAGGCGATTCTCTTGCCTCAGCCTCCCGAGTAGCTGGGACTACAGGCGCCCGCCACAACGCCCGGCTATTATCTTTTTTTTTGAGACAGAG
>CAUYRH010086921.1:0-18908 GCA_963574655.1 Perodicticus potto | reverse complement strand
TAGAAACCCCAACTGCTGTTAGGGAAAAGGGGCGAAGACTCGATCTAACTGCTTCCTGCTGGGTCGGGTGATGATAGAAGGGGGCAGTTGGGGTTTCTCCGGAGGGAGAGTGATACAGGGGTTCATGGACTGGAACCATCTTTATTGCATGTGGCTTGATGACCTTTCTGGAAAACATACATCTGATTAGTGTAATCAGTAATAGGCAAAGGTAGAACAGCATCAGGTCAGAAGCACTTATTCAGTGATGCTAAAAGAAATAATCTATCATTACACTCTTGTCCTGAGGTTAAAACTGAATTGCATTTTGTCACCGAAGATTAGTGTCCATTTCTTCAAATTGTATATAAATCAATCATTATAGCATGTACTCTTTTTTAACCTGGCTTCTTTCACTCAGCACAAACTATTTTGATTTTCATTTAAGATATGACCTGTGAAAGTCTCTTTTTCTTTTATTGTTATTGGTGCCATTTGTTTGTTTTTATTGCCTAGTAGTATTTTATTATTTTGATATACCACAATTTATTTATCCATCCACACGCTGTTTGACACCTGTTGATTTCAGTTCTTACAAATGAAGTTGCTACTAATATCCATGTGCAAGTCTTTGTATAAACATATGCATTCATTTTTCTTAGGTGAAATAACTATTTAGCAAAGTCTCAGGTTATGAAATCAATGTACACATATCAGTAGCACTTCTATAGACTAATCAATATCAAGCAGAGAGTCAAATCAAGGACTCAATATCATTCACAAAAACTAAAAAGAAAATAAAATACCTAGAAATATACTTAACAAAGGAGGTTAAAGACCTATACAAAGAAACTACAAAACACTGATGGAAGAAATCACAGATGATGCAAACAAATGAGAAAGTATCCCCTCCTTGTTTATTGATAAAATAAACATCATCAAAATGTCCATACTACCCAAAGTGATTTATAGATTCAATGAAATCCCCATCAAAATACCAGCATCATATTTCAAATGTCTAAAATAAAATCTTAATTTTCATTTGGAACCAAAAAAGAGCCTAAATTAGTCAAAGTGATCTTAAGTAAAAAGAATAAATCTAGAGACATCACATTACCTGACTTCAAATTATGTTGTAAGCCTATAGTAACCAAAACAGCATGGTACTTATATAAAAGTAGAGACATAGACCAATGAAACAGAATAGAGAATGCAGAAATAAAACCATGTATAATCTTTGACAAAGCAGACAACAACATACACTGGGGAAAGGAAGCACTATTCGATAAATGGTCCTGGGAAAATTGGAAAGCCACATGGTAGAAGAATGATACAGGATCTCTATCTCTCACTATACACAAAATTTCATTCAAGATGGGTTAAAGACTTAAATGTAAGGAATGACATGAAACCATAACAATTATGGGAAAAATGTTGGAAAAACTATTAGATATCATCCTTGTCAAAGAATTTATGACTAAGAACCCCAAAACAAATATAGCAACAATAACAACCAAATAAATGGGACTTAATTAAATTAAAAAGCCTTCTGCACAACAAAGGAAATAATCAATAGAGTGAATAGACAACCTATAGAATAGGAGAAAATATTCACACACTATATATCCAAAAAAGGACTAAAGTCTTTTAACTAGATCCTACAAAGAACTCAAACCAACATGACAAAAACAAACCCATTAAAAAGTGGACAAGAGATAAGAACACAAGTTTTTCTAAAGAAGATAGACAAATGGGCAACAAACATGAAAAAATGCTCAATATAACTAATTATTAGAGAAATGCATATTAAAACTACAATGAGGGATCACCTTACACCTGTCAGAATGGCCATTAATAAAAAGTTAAAAGACAATAGATGTTGCTGTGGATTCAGAAGTGAATGCTTGTGCATTATGATAGCATTACGATTACAAAGGAAATATAATACAATAGAAAAAAATGATTAACTGCCAGGATATCTACATTTTTAAATTTCAAAATATTAAAGGGGTGCAATGAAATAATAAAGTTATTCTATGTGATATTTATCTTCAAGGGGCCATATTGTCATCATCAACATTAATCTTCATCATGTTAGTCATACTTTTTCAATGTTTGGTCATGTAGTCAAGAAGTCTAATACAAATGTCAAAGTAGCATTCATTAGGAAAACACAGTATGTAGATACAGACCCAGATATAAACTTAGCCATCAACATGATATATATGTGTGTACATCAGCTTGTATCAAATAGTTAAACAATTTAAATAGCTTTAATGTATAATTTAAACCCCAGCTTTCCATTTCATGGCGCTTTTATTTATAATATTTTATATTCCATTTTCCTTCTTTTAATCTCGCTTTTCTTTCCTGCTATGCAATCCTATCTCAAACAAGAGAGCTATTACTGAGCAGGCAAATGGTACTTTAATTGAAACACTTATAGAGTACACTAGAAAACTATAAAGACTTTTAAGAAATAGCAAAACTTTAATAGGTTCTTGTGTATTCATGCTGTAACCTAATTCAGTGCATTTTCAGCATGCTGGAGGATGTTGCTAATTTATGGCTGTGATGAGCAATAAAGCAATAATAGTAATCGAAACACGCAATATTCCTTGTTTAGGGGGCATTTATGGTTATGTATTAAAACTATAAATACTTCAAGAAGCTATGAAACTGATCTATAGAAAATGAAAGATAAGATCTCTCTGCCTTCTAAAAGTGCTTTTGTAGCAGAAATCTGAGCTTGACTTTGCGGTTTTAAATATAAACAAAGTAGAAGTTCGACGTGTCTACCTATCCAAAAGGACCACTTAAGTAACTAATAGCACTCAAACCTAATAAGGGATGGAAAGTTCCTTTCTTTCTTTTTTTGTTTTTAAATTTTCAATTTCCTTCCCCTTGTCCTTATAAAAATTGTTCTTCCTTGATATTCTTTGCATTCTTACTCTGCTTTCTCTGTTTCTCTCTTCTCTCCCATCTTCTCTCATACTATCTCCTATATCCACACTGGATGAAAGAAGCAAACTGTACTGAGGTGGAAATAGGGTGCAGAATGCAGCACCCATGGTTGGGAGTCCAAGGACTCTAAGTTAGTATAGCCACAGATAGCCTGAGTCATTCTTGCCCCTGATCCTCCTACTTGGACCAGCCCTGGCATGAAGGCTCTACGTGAAAGCAAATCCTAATGTTAGTACGTGTTCTACAAAACCATTCAGTGTCTTTAACTATTTTGTTTTCACTTCCTCCATTCTATGTTGTCCTTGCACCTATCAATCTGGATTTCTGGGCTTCCCTGTTGTGTTTAATACCTGCTTCTGGAACCTATGTTTAGTAGCCCATCAATTGCCTTTTTTATATTCTTGGATTTCTACTTTTAAAAATACATATTTTTGGTTTTCTCTTACCTCTTGCCCCTGCCTCACTAATTCCTGTGCCATGAACCCCCTCAAGGAAAGGAATGGCAGACAGGTGAATTGATTTCTAATCTACTTAGCTCAAGTCAGGTAATTCCTCTGGTTAAGAACCACTTCTCAATACTCCCACGATTTTCCATATACACCCCTTCCATTGCCCTCCTCAGGTTATATGTGAGCAGTATCTGTATAGTAGCTCTGGGGAGCTGAGGTCCTTCATGTTTAGTACGAAATAACCCCTGTTGGATGGTGATTCCAGAAGGAGTATCTTATGAAAGAGAGAGACATGAATAGAGGTAGATGGGTAGGAAATACTACATATGTCAATTTCAGCTTTCTTAATACTTAATCATTAGAAGAGCCAGAGTATAAGCTCTGTTTTGTTTCTCAAGGCTTGGCCACAGAGGTTAGTCCATGCATGTAAATTAATCACTGATACAATAGCTTTTCTTACTGAACAAATATTTACTGGCACCTCTTTGGTACCAAGTGCTATTTCCAAGTACTGGGAACTTAACAGTTAACAAGACAGGTAAAATTTCTGCCATCATCAGACTTATATTTTAGTGGGGCACTTATACAATAGATGAACAAATACAAATAAAATGTTCTGTAGTGATAGGTACTCTAATGAAGAAATCAGGTAATGGATTGAGAATAACAGGGCCCCCTAACTTGGGTTTTTCAAATCTCATTTTGTACACCCCTGGCTCTTGCAATGAAGAAGAAATATTAGGAAAGGTGGAATAGACATTCCCCCTCCCCTCCCTCCTCTGGTCAGATCTCTCCCTTTCATGAAGGTATTCCTTCTAGAATTGGCATCAAACAATGACTTCTTGGGAGTGACAATGAAGAAAAACAGGTCCTAGGAGCTACTATGATTTCTCAAATTCTCGGTGCCATGTGCCTATCAGGACAGAGGTCCCTGGGAGTATCTGCCTGGGCAGGTGACATTCTGTTCTCTCTTCTAGTTGAGCCCTCCTGAAATGACAGAAAAAGAGGTAATTCAAATATTAACAGGAGAGAGTTTCATACATGTGTTCAATAAGGATAAAGTGCCAAGACCTTCTGACAGATTGAATGAAAATACTTTTCTATTTCTCCTTTTGCTTTCCATTTACTCTTGTATTACAGTCCAGGCAAGGATTATGAAAATATAATTTTTATTGTGTTTGCATTGAGTCAGCATATGGGTCCATGAATATTTGAGAACACACATAGTAGGCTGTGTTATGGTGCTACAAAATAGGAACCAAACTCTGATATTTAAGGCTTTTAAAATAATTTTTCTTTACCCAGAGAGGAAAAATGAGGGCCTTCCCCTAGGAAAATGAAGGCCTGACTGTATCTCCAATGACAGGCTGAGAAAAATTACCAGTGACACCTCATTTCCAAAGGAATCCTTCTTAGATGCTCTGACTTTCCAGGTCATCCATCTCTTACCTTCTGGTCCAGCATTACATCCTGGGCCCCTCAACAAACTTACCTGCATATGGGGAAGGGTCACCTCATCTCAGACAACAAATTAATGCCACTTTCATTTTGGCTCCTAGGCAGATGGTAGGGTCAGTGGGAAGGACTTAAGTTCTGAAGTCAAAGAGATTTGCTTTCCTATATGAGATTGTTTCCCAACTATAAGAGATTGTTAACATCTTAACCTCTTTGAACTCACGGTTTAATGTCTATAAAACAAGGATAATAGGGTATCTTCTTCTATATCTCCTGAGTACTAAATGAGGCATTGTACACATGTAAATCACTTCTCACCATGTCTATCACATGGCCTTTTCTTGTCTGAAGGGGGCCTAGTGTGGTGCCCACATTTTTATCTTTCAAGACCAAGCTGTTTCAGTTCCCACAACCTTCTCAACTAATCTGTTGAACTCTGGTTTCCTCCTCTTTTATTTTTTTTTATTAAAAATTAAAAAAGAATAAATTCTTTTTATTAAGTGATATACACATAGATCATGAATACATTTATGCCTATGTGGGGTATAATGTATTGATTTTTTAATACCATCTGACATGCTTACATCAAATCAATCAACATAACTTTTACCTCATTTACTTGATTATTGTGTTAAGACATTTATTTTCTACTCTTGACAGATTTGGCTTGTACCCTTACAATATGCTCCATAGGTGTGGTCCCACCATTTATCCTCCCTCTATCAACCTTCCCCACTCCCCTCCCTTCCCACTCCATTTCTCTCCTTCCTCCTGGGCTATAGTTGTGTTTTATATTTCATAAGAAAGTGTGAGTAAATATAAGTTGGTTTCATAGAAGTACTGAGTACATTGGATACTTTTTCCTCCATTCTTGTGATACTTTACTCAGGAGAATATGTTCCAGGTCCCTCCATGTAAATATAAAAGAGGTGAAGGCTCCATCTTTTTAAAGGCTACATAGTATTCCATGGTATACATATACCACAATTTATTAATCCATTCATGGAAGAAGCCCAAGTGCCCATTGACCCATGAGTTGGCTATTAGGCATTGAGCTTCAGTGAATAATCTGGTGCAAATATCTTTTTTGAAAAGTGAGTTTTGGTCTTTTGGATATACTCCTAGTAGAGGAACTGCAGGATCCAATGGCAGGTCAATTTTTAGATCCTTGAGTATTCTCTAAACTTCTTTCCAAAAGGAATGTATTAGTTTGCACTCCCATGTTCCCTTTTCTCCACATCTATGCCAACATCTGTAGTTTTGAGATTTTTTTATGTGGACTACTCTTACTGGAATTAGATGGTATCTCAAAATGATTTTGATTTACATTTCTCTGATGATTAAAGATGACAAGCATTTTTTCATTTGTCTGTAGACCATGAAACTGTCTTCTTCAGAGAAGCTTCTGTTCAGGTCTCTTGCCCATAGTGAAATGGGATCACTTGATCTTTTCTTATTAATAAGTTTGGGTTCTCTGTGAATTCTGGTTATCTGACCTTTGTCAGATACATAACCTGCAAATATCCTTTCCCATTCTGAGGGCAATTTCCTTGCTTTACTTACTGCGTTCTTGGCAATGCAGAATCTTTTTAGTTTGATCAGATCCCAGTAATGTATTTTTAGTGTTGCTTCAATTGCCCTGGAGGTCGTCCTCACAAAGTTTTCTCCCAGGCTAATTTCGTCAAGTTTTTCCCCTGCACTCTTTCAAGATCTTTATAATTTCGTGTCTTATCCAGTGAGAGTCAGTTTTTGTTAGAGGTGAAAGGTGTGGGTCCAATTTTAGTCTTCTACAAGTTGCCAGCCAATTCACCCAGCACCATTTGTTTAATAGGGAGCCTTTCCTCCAATTTAAGTTTTTGATAGGCTTATCAAAGATCAAATGACAATAAGTGTCTGGATCATCTCTTGATTCTGAATTCCGTTCCATAAATCTACCACTCTATTTTTGTGCCAATACCATGCTGTTTTGATCACTATAGATTTATAGTATATTCTGAAGTCTGGTAGCCAGATTCCCCCTGATTTGTTTTTATTTCTGAGTAATGTCTTGGCTATTCAAGGTTTTTTTCTGTTTCCATATAAAATGAAGTACTTGTTTTTCCAGATCTTTAAAGTGTGACAGAGGTGCTTTAATGGAGATTGCATTAAATCTGTAGATTGCTTTAGGTAGTATGGACATTTTAACAATGAATATCTAATTTTTTTCCCTGAAAAGAAGAACTGTCAGGAAAAAAACACCACCAACAAGCAGGAAGGTAGAAAGACAGATGGATATATGCATGTACAAAGAGACTTCTATATCCCAAACTATCTATTGTAAAGCACAACACTTTACATTTTTAATTCATTGAAAAAAAAATTTAATTCACTTCAGGCTGATACTTTTTGGTAAAATAGCAACAATGTTTATGACGATATCAAAGTAATATTAAATGACTGTAAAACTTTCTAAATGCCCACTCTTGTTTTCTGTATTTATCATGTGATCATTTCATTTTTGGCCCACTAAAAACACTTTCATTATCTGGTTTACATGTAACCGAAGGAATTGTCCAAATTACAGTACAGAAAGATAAAAGATAGAAAATACAAAATAAAATATAAAGGACAATGGTGAACAGAAGGAGGAAGACTATCACTAATTCAAATTTCTAAAGGAGAAAATATGGTGAAAAGAAAATACTGGAAAAGATAATACCTGAGAAACTTTTCAAGAATAGTTGAAATGTGAATCTTCTGGTATGAATCACAAATCTAAAGAAAAATGAGTAACAAGAAACCTATGCCTAGTTTCATCAGAGTAAAAATGAAAACACCAAAGACAAAGAGAATACCATGAAAGTAAGCAACGCCAAAAAGAAAAGATAATTAAACAGTAAAAAACTGAAACAAAATGAGCCAAAGACCTGAAAAACAGTATACTAGAAAAGATATACAAATGACGAGTAAGTATGTAAAAAGATGCTTTACATCATATGGTATCAGGAAAATGCAAATTAAATAACACAGTAGGTACATAAATACCTACTGCAACCGTCAAATCCTGGACATTGGTAACATCAATTGCTGGTGAGAATGTGGAAAAGCAAGAACTCTTGCTCATAACTAATGGGAATATAAAATAGTACAGCCACTCTGGACAGCAGGAAGTTTGGTAATTTCTTATAAAACTAAACAATCATCAAGGATGATGTCAGCAAGAAGATGGAATAGAATATTCCTCAGCATCCCTCTCCCTAAGACTGTACAATAGAAAGTAAAGTATTTTCCTAGACAAGTAACATCCTCTTCTCCATCTTTTCCACCCCATTTCCATTCACCCAATTAAGATAACCAAATTCATAATTTGTTATTTTTTTTTGTTTCTTTTTGCAAAAATAAAAATATACATATATAGTTTCTATTTTCCCTTCTCTCTCAAATAAAAGGCAGCATGCTGGAGATATTTTTACTTTACAATACTTTCTAGAAATTGCTTTACATAGTTTCATAGAAATCTTTTTGTACACCTGTGATACTCCATCGTGCTAATACGGGACACATTGTAGATTATTTAACCATTCTTTCATGTGTGGGTATTTAGGCTGCTTCTAACTTTTCAATGACAAATAGTGCTTCAATGAATATTTGTGTGTATGTGTGTGTCACCTATGTTGCTGGAAGTGTGTCTTTGGAATTATTTCCTATAAAAAGATTGATAAATCAAAGGACACACACATATTTTTGTTAAATTGTTGCCAGATTGTACTTAATAGTACAAATTTTCATTCCTACCAGAAATATATCAGAATTATTTTCCCAACTATTTCTGCGTACTCTTAATACTTGAAAGGACAAGTTAGCTAAATATAAAATCTTTTACTTCTACTTTCCTTTCTTAAGTTTCTTGCAAATGCCACCATTATGCCCTTGCTCAATTTGTTGGTTCTGGGGAGTCTACCACCACTATAATAATTTTAGTCAACCTTGGAGGTTACTTGATCTTTGTCCTGGAAGCACAGAGGATTTTTCTGAATCCTTAAAGTCTAAGTTTACTATGAGATGCTTACCATTGATTGTTTATGTTAAATTGTCCAAGGTTCCTTACAGACCCTCTTAACATGTAAATTTAGGCTTTCTTTTATTTCTGAAAGGTCTTCTTGACTTAAAGCTTTATTGTTTTTACTTCTGGAAAATATTCCTGACATACAGTTTTATTATTCCATTGTTTTGTCTTTCTTCTTAAGAGACTCCAATTATGCATATGTTCAATATCCTTTGCCTGGCTTCCAGTTCAATTACTGTCTTTTTGACACATTTCATTTCTTTCTTTATCTTGTTTTAATTTTGTTGGTTGTTTGTGCTGGCTTTATACTGCTTGTTAAATTTTCATTTAAATTAATTCTGTCTTGGGAACCTTATAATTTTGTTATTTCTGACATTTTTCCATCAATTTCTTTCTTGAGTCCAACCAATTTTTATTTCATTTCTGTTTTCTGTCCATTTCTGTTCTCAATCTTGAGTTTCTGATTTGATATGTGATTTCACATGTGTTCATCTGAGAATATTTCATTCAATTTGGAGAGCTATGATACCATTTTTATTGTTTCAGGGTTGGTTTTGCAGGAATTTTTTTTAATCACCCAGTAGTGTTAATTCTCATTTTCTGTTTTCCTCTCAGTTTTATATAGATAAGACTACTTGTATCTGTGCATTGTACAGATGGTACAATGGGGTGGTTTACAGATGCCTTTCAGGAACACCCTTCTCTGTCAGGGTAGCACTTTCTTTAATGTGTGGCTTTTTTTAAGGAATTAGGGATAAGGAATTTTTCCCCTCTGAATTTTTAGTTTTCCTTTTGTCATGAAGGATTCCAAATTTCCCTTTCATGTTTTTCCTCTTCTCTACTCTACTCAGTTTCCAAAGAATTACTTTCACGTTTTTGTTTGTTTGTTTGTTTGTTTTGAGACAGTGTCTCACTTAGTCTCCCTTAGTAGAGTGCCATGGCCTCATAGCTCACAGCAACCTCAAACTCTTGAGCTTAAGCGATTCTCTTACCTTAGCCTCCCAAGTAGCTGGGACTACAGGTTTCCACCACAGCACCCAGCTGTTTTTAGAGATGGGATCTTGCTCTGGCTCAGACTGGTCTCAAACCTGTGAGCTCAGGCAATCTACACGCCTCAGCCTTCCAGAATGCTAGGATTACAGGTGAGAGCCACCATACCTGGCCTTCACTTCAATTTTTTTTTTTTTTTTTTGAGACAGAGTCTCTCTATGTCACCATCAGTAGAGTGTCCTGGCATCACAGCTCACAGCAACCTCAAACTCTTGGGCTTAAGCAATTCTCTTACCTTACTTTCCACTTCACTTCATTTTTATTCTCTTCATGTTTCCTTTCCAAGACTTCTTCCTGAATTTAAACCATTAAATTCCTTCTCTGTGTTGGTGTTCTGATTTCCCAGGACTCTTTTTCATTACTATCAAGTAAATAAACCTAAATCTTTCTGGTTCTAGAAGTGTCTTTATGTCAATACCCTTTTATTTTGTCCATGCAGTTTTCCCAGATATCCTAGCTTTCCACAAAGGCCTGAGACAAAAGCTTAAGACATAGTTCTACTGGAAATTATTGTTTTTTTTCTATTTATAGGTAACTAACTTCCAGTTTTAGCACCTCTATCTTCCAGGTTATTCTGAAAGCATAAGATTCATGTGGTTTTAACTTTATCTTCTTCTTGATCTGTGCAAAAGAGAGTAGGGAAGGGAGTTGGTGTGGTGAGATTTAGATTTCCAACAGTTTCTGTTATCTCAGCTATTCCTACAATGAATCTTGGGAAGCATTGAGAAAAATCCACAATTGCATTGTAGGTATATTACTTGCAGCAATTGCTTTCATAAGATTTCATAGTCATAGAAAGAAGTTGAAGAAAGCCCTGCAGACACTCTGTAATCTAGTTCTCTATAGTTTTAGTATGAAGTTTAAAAAAGAAAATCTTAGGAATTAACAGAGTTGTCAATACTTTTTAAGATTTAAAATAACCACTAATTCTTATCATATTTTAATCCTCAAAGGAGAAAATATCAAATTAAAGTTCTTAAAATATTTTTTCTCAAATGTCAATTTTTTCACCTTCTATCCATGAAAATTTCATCATAGATAAAACTGGTCTATGGACTGTATTTTGGAACCACTGAGTTATTCAGACTCTTCCTCAGTGAGGTAAATGAAACCCAGAGAGGTTCAGTCACTCATCCAAATTAATCTCAGAGCTCTGACCAGTGAGGGTCTTTTCTATTAATACTATATCATGCTGACTTTTACATGTCGTACTAAGAGCAGGAAAAATCTTTTACAAGATGCTTTATGTTAGTATTTTTGTTTGTTGTTATTTGTTTTCATTTCTTTTTTGGTTTCTCATCAATATGAGAGGACTCTATACTGTGCTGCCAAAACTTCTGTGAGCTTGCTCCATGCATGCTGTTTCACTGACCTTCTTACTGGAAAATTTCATAAACAGATTGTTTTTCTACTTTCCTCAATTTTGACTGATGAGAGGAACCATAACCCTTTCAGATTCTCAATGGATAAAGGGCATCCTGCCATTTTCCCTTTCACAATACTGTATTTGGTATGAAGTACACAAAAGATAACTTGCACCACAAAGTAGGGCCTCAAGATACCCACTTGAATTACTACTAATGCAACACTGTTCTGTCAGTGAGGACTAAGAATAAGCACTTGTTGCTTCAATTCATCTTAGGAAATCTTTCTATTATCTCAATTTACATAAATGAATAAAATTAATCATTCACTAAAAGCCATTTAAAGTTTCAACCATCACTCAAACTGTTCCCAAATGAGCCTGAAATATTTTATCTATAGGCTAGGTATCCAATATATTAATTTTAATTTCTTAATGCCTTAGATATAAAGTATCTATTAAAAGGCTTACATACTATAAGACTAATTTTACACAATAGAGGATAATGGTTTTCTAGGAAAATTATTTAAAGGTACAAGTCTCAATCCCCGGCAATGACATTTTCCCAGATAATTTATATGAAATGGTTTGCAGCAATTTTACTTTGCATGTGTAACTCAATTCCTTTGAATCATGATTATTACCATCAAGTAGCATTTACTAGGTTCTTGCTAGTTGTATACATCCTACAAAAACTATAAAAGTTTTTAAAAATCTAGAAGAATCTCTCTTTTCCTTTATAACTAAACACTATGTTTGTAATATACTCTTGGCAGTGGTAGTTTACAATCTAGGATGACCACATACACACACACACCTTCAAACAAAAAAGAAATTTACAAAATTAACTAAAATCTATTCGAGATTGTGTCAATAGAGTTAGGAGGCTTAGAACTTTATTTTTAGATAAAAGTTTTCTTAGGTAAGGTGAGACATTCAGTGATAAAAGCAGGCCTGGTAAAGAGGAGAATGTCTTGTTATCACACTAACACCAGAGTAAATGGGAAGGAGTGTGTTACTTTATGAAATAGTCATTCCTCATGTAAGCTGGACTTTGGAAACACACTAAATGTTTATTATAGGAAGGTGTGAAGCTTTTACATAGTTCGTGAGGAAGTTAATCCCTATATGGACAGCAGGGAAACTGAACTAAAAATCAAGAAAGGGATCATTTTCTTTATTATTTATGGGACAATAGGACCCCTCCTCATATGGAAACCAGAAGCCTGGAAAGAGGAAAACCTCTAACATTTTAGCTAATGTCAGACACAAGAAGAGAAAGGTTACTGGATTTCATCCCCGTGTGAGGAGAAAAGAACATAATAAAAAATGGGACAATTAAGTCAGAAAGTAGAGGCTGGGGCTATTAGAGACTGTGGAAAGAAGGCAATGAGGAGTCAGGAATATGGAGGAAACTGACAGGTAAAAAGAATTAGAGACACAAAGTTCAAAGAAAGCAAGCGTCCACACAGGACACCTAAAAGCCTCAGATTTGGGTCTCTAAGCACAGAGGATTAGAGTCCAGAAATCACCCTGGAAGCACCAGGAACTATGACTGCTTCCCCTGACCTCTCACTCAAGAGAATATCCCAGCATGAGACCAGATAGATGGGACTCTGCTCATCCTGGTTATACAGTTGGTACCCAATTCTATGAGATACTAGATACTTCCCGGAATAATGCTAAGTGAAAATACATATAGTACCTACTCCCCTCTGAAAAAACTCAGTATTCCAAAACACTGGTTGAAAAATAATAATAATAATAAATAAATGTATTCCTTGCCAGTTTGATAATTGAGGTAACCAAGTTCAGAACCATAATTACCAAAAAAAAAAAGAACCATAATTATCTCCCAGGTAAGCCATTGAAAAGAGTTGACATATGAGTTATAAAATAAAAATATATATTTTATTCATATAAAATATTTTATAATAAAAATAAAGCGGCATATTGGCCAAGGATAAAGGTTAACAGAAATAGCTTCAGACATGTTTCTGTCCAGTAGAGACACAGAGAGACAGCTTCCCTAGGTAGGGAAGAAGGGCGACGCTGGCTCCATTATGAGGCTAGAAGTCATATTCCACAGTCCTCATGTTTCCATGTGAGTCCTCCTATTCATATCCCCTCCCCAACAAATAGCAGCACTGCTGAAACAATGCAGAATGATCAGATAGAGGCAAAGTAATGTGCTTTGGGTCTCACCTCCCACCATCCAGGTAGCAAGTCCACTGCGATGAAAAGCCCATGGTACATCTACTTTCACCCTTGCCTTTGAAAGTGTCATCTGGTTAAAATTTTTCAGTTCAAACCTCCAGTTAAAAGACTAGGAAAGTATGTCTGTAGTTTACTGTGCGCACACAACCCTTCCCTAGGCACCACCCCATCCCACCCCCGCCGAGGTCTAAATTTAGAGACAAAAAAGACCGGGAAAAGATCTCACTTTGGCCTCAGGCCTAAATTATATCCTTTAATCGCTCAGAAATTCTATATTTTTGAAGTATCACAAAGGATAATATCCTTTGAGTTCGGAGTTTCCTTTATTCTCAAATCCATTGCTTCAAATTCAGAGGTGCCAATAGGTTGTTAGACACCCCTTAAATACCGTACCTGGGGCTGAGAACTCCATCCCCACTCGCACTCCACCCACAAGCATGAATAAAAGATCAGATCCAGTGAGACAGACAAAGCAATGAGAGTCTAATGGGGGGTTAAGAGGCCTGAATGAGGCTGACAGCAGCCTGGCTTTTCCTTCAAGAACAAAGACCCAGCCAGCCAATTTGGAGGGGTCAGAGTCAGGGTAGAGATCTTCTAGATCACGCAAACTAAGTGGGGCTGCAGAGGGAGGTAAAAAGGATGACACCTGCTTCTGAAACCACCCCAATGTTCCATCATCCTCATTCCAAATTGGGCAGAAGACAAATATAAAAGAGGAGAGATTATCAAGGCTTTTGTCTATATTTTCTGCTTTATACGATGTTTTTAATGGATATGCCCTATGTCTCCTACTAAATCTGAGGATATATATAAACTGTGTAGAATTCTTTCATATATTCATCACAACCCCTAGCATAGACCCTGGCATTTAATCTATCCACTTTAAAGAAACCATTAATTACTAACAAATTAATACAGATGAAATAATGCTGAGGGGAGGGCAGACCACATAAGAATGAGCGGCCAAAACACGAGCAGGTATTGAGACAAACACACACATGGCTACAAAATGGAGCATTCAGCAGAGGGAAGAGGACTCTAGTGACTAGGATGGGGGCCTATTCTAGAAGTGACACCGAGGCCCATGGAAAGATACAGATATGTATCTGCAATTTACACCTGCAATTTTCACGAGACTCTGGCAGAGATGTTAAAGGTAGAACATCTGGCTCTGACTGAATGGAGTGGCAGTCAAGCCAGGTGGGGACACAGTCCCGATGCTGAGCCCAGTGACAAGAAAGGGGCCCCGCGAATTGGCATATCCACACCCCGGTTGCTTTCCTTTTCCCTATCAATCTCACTTAAGAATTTTTTTCTCTTGTCTTTAACTATTATTTTTAGATTCTTCTCAATTTTCTTCAAATCTCTCATTCTCCCACAATTCTGTAGTCCTTTTCTGTTCTCTGCCCCTGTCAGGATCTAACTTTTTAAGCCTAGGTCCCAATCTAATGCTATTTTTATTTTATTCTGCCTGCACATAAAAGAAAAAGCAAGAAAGGAAACCCACATAAAGAGTACAAGTTACAATGAACCATAAAGTTGCTAAGCCTAATACTCAGAAACTTTTAGAAATTAAAAATTCAAACTTGGGGTGGCACCTGCGGCTCAGTAGGTAGGGCACCGGTCCCATATACCAAGGGTAGCAGATTCAAACCTGGCCCCAGCCAAACTGCAAAAAAAAAATAGCCAGGCATTGTGGTGGGCACCTGTAGTCCCAGCTACTCGGGAGGCTGAGGCAAGAGAATCACCTAAGCCCAGGAGTTGGAGGTTGCTGTGAGCTATGATGCCACAGCACTCTACCAAGGGTGATAAAGTGAGACTCTGTCCCTAAGAAAACAAAAAAAAAAGAACTTTGGCTCTAAGATCAGGGACAAGGATGCTCACACCCATCCCTTCTTTTCAACATCGTACTTGAGGTGCTATCCATAACTATCAGTTAAGACAAAGAAATAGAAGGCACCCAACTTGTAAAAGGAGTTTAAATATTTGCTGACAACATGGTCACAGATAGATAACTCTAAAGAACTGCAAAATGAAAGTGTTAGAACTGATAAATTCAGTAAAATTGTAAGATACAAAATGAACATACAAAAATGAGTAGCATTTCCATACACTAACAACAAACTATCTGAAAAAGAAATTAAGAAAATCTCATTTCTGAAAAGGCTCAAAAAGTACCTAAATAAATTTAACCAAAGAGGTAAAGGATCTGTGTACTAACACCTATAAAACATTGATAAGATAAATTAAAAATTACATAAATAAAAGATTTCCTTTGTTCATGGATTGGAAGAACCAGTATTGTTTAAATGCACACAAGGCTATCCACAGATTCCATGCAATCCCTATCAAAATTCCAATGTTATAGTTCACAGAAATAGAAAAAACAGTCCTAAAATTCCCATGACACCGCAAATGACTCCAAATAGTCAAAGCAAACTTGAACATAAAGACCACTAACCAGCTTTTAAAAGGGGGGAAATCCTGTCATCTGTGACAGTGTAGATGAATCTGAAGGATATTGTGGCAAATGAAATAGCCCACGCTCAGAAAATTAAGTGGAGCATGATCACACCTATATGTGGAATCTAAAAGTGTTGAATCCATAAAAGCAGAGGATAAAATAATGGTTATCAGCAGCTGGGAGGCTGGGAGGGAGAGAATGGTGAATTGTTGATCAAAGGGTACAAAGTTTCAGACAGACAAGAATCACTTATGAGGCCTATTGCTCAGCACAGTGACTACAATTACTGTATTATTACATAGTGTTATAATAATTGTAATTATTATATTTCAGAATAACAGAGTAAATTTCAAATGTCTCACCATAAAAAATAGGTAATTGAGATGATGGATATATCAAAATATCACATTGCACTCCACAATGCATGCAATTATGATTTGTCAATCAAAAATCATAGCAAAAATTAAAAATTCAACCTAGGACTTCTAGGTAGCTGAAGGTAATGACAGTCGCTTAGCTATCTGGTTCTCCATATTTTCTCCCAAATATAAGAAGAAAATAAAACTATGTACACATAAAAAAAACACACTCAGCATAATTTAAAGATAACATACCAATACTTCAAACTAATAGAAAAGAGAAAAATAGCCACAGTCTCTAATGTTCCTGCCTCACTCTTGCTTCACCTTTAAACTTAGTGACAAGAAAGGGAGGGCAGGCTGAAGAAAACTGCCAGGAGTGGATGTAGAGGAGGGGAATGATAGGTGAAAAGCCTATAAGTAAACCTTTTAATTGTTCCATTTTGTGAAGGCAAGTTTAAAAAGCCTTTTGTAAGTTAGATAGGAAAAAATCCTGGATAGAACTCCATATATGACTTAAGACCTTATCACGTAGAAGTGATTTAGGGCCGAGCTTCGAAGGGGCAGGCCTGCAGGCAGGTACCTGTATATCTCAGGAATTTCCAGATTACCCCCTAAAGATGATTAACTGCCTCCAGATGGTCTGTTAAAGGATCAAGCATTCAAACAGCTTATTTCCCCAGAACCTTGTTTTGTGGTTTTGTTTTGATTACTTAGCGTAAAAATAACTTTAGTGAAGTAGTTATCAGTTAATCCAGTTAAATCTTAGCCCATAAGAATAGCTTTAGATAATGTTAGTTAAGTGGTTATTAGGTTTGGGTTTTTTTTGACAGTCTCACTATGTCACCCTTGGTATAGTGCTGTGGCATCACAGCTCACAGGCACTTCCAACTCCTGGGCTTAGGCAATTCTCTTGCCTCAGCCTCCCGAATAGCTGGGGAGTACAGGCACTCGCCATAACAGCCAGCTATTTTTTGTTGCAGTTTGGCCGGGGCCAGGTTTGAACCCACCATCCTGTGTATATGGGGTGATGCCTTACTCACTGAGCCACAGGCACCACCAGTAAAGTAGTTATTAATCTCCTTTATCTGTAGGCCTGTAAGTGCCAGTCAGTAAAAGGTCTGGGGCCAAGGTTTAAGTCATATATTTATTGATTAATTTATGTGCCTATATAAGCTTTGATGGAAGAAATAAAGTTGCTGTTTGCCTGAATGAGCTTTCAGCCTTCCTTATTCCCTGACATTTCATCACAGCCTCAAATCTCTGTGGAACCCCCCACACAAGAAACATTCACACAACAGGGAACACTTTTACACTGCTGGTGGGACTACAAACTAATACAACCTTTTTAGAAGGAAGTATGGAGAATACGCAAAGAACTCAAACTGGACATCCAATTTGATCCTAAAATCCCATCACTGGGCATCTACCCAGAAGAAAAAAAATAATTTTATCATAAGGACATTTGCACTAGACTATTTATCACAGCTCAATTTACAATTGCCAAATTGTGGAAACAACCTAAATGCCCACCAATCCAGGAATGGATTAACAAGATGTGGTATATGTATACCATGGAATCCTCTCCAGCCACTAAAAAAGATGGAAACTTTACATCTTTTGTATTAACCTGGATGGAGTTGAAACATGTTCTTCTTACTAAAGCATCACAAGAATGGAGAAGTAAGAATCCAATGTACTCAATGCTGATATGAAGACAACTGATGACCTAGCATGTGGTTGGGGAGGTGGTGAAGCTGGGGAAATGGGAAAGAGAGGAAAGAGAAGAGAGAGAAGAGAGAGAAGAGAGGGAAAGAGGGAAAGGGCACGGGGTCATGGTGTGTGACACACCTCTTAGAGCAGGGGTCCTCAAACTACGGCCTGCGGACCACATGTAGCCCGCTGAGGACATTTATCCGCCCACCGGGTGTTTTTGCCTCTGTTGCCTGTCCTGTTTAGCAGCAGACTCATCCCGGGCCACAAAATCTGTTAGCGGAAAAACCATTGGTTGCATTCTCAAACAAAACATGTGTGGATTCACTGGAAAAGTTGCAAAAGGAGTTCCAATTTGGATTTAAAGAGCTTCATCTCTATGAACAGGACATACAGCTTTTCCATAACCCATTTTCTATTGATAGATGCACAGCCCACAGACACATGAAAAATGCTCACCATCCTTAATCATTAGAGAAATGCAAATCAAAACTACTTTGAGATATCACCTAACTCCAGTAAGATTAGCCTACATAACAAAACCCCAAAACCAGAGATGTTGGTGTGGATGTGGAGAAAAGGGAACACTTCTACACTGCTGATAGGAATGCACACTAATACGTTTCTTTTGGAAGGATGTTTGGAGAACACTTAGAGATCTAAAAATTGACTTGCCATTCGATCCTATAATTCCTTTATTAGGTATATACCCAGAAGTCCAAAAATCACATTATAACAAAGACATCTGTACCAGAATGTTTATTGCAGCCCAATTCATAATTGCTAAGTCATGGAAGAAACCTAAGTGCCCATCGATCCACGAATGGATTAATAAATTGTGGTACATGTA
>CAUYRH010086919.1:0-21025 GCA_963574655.1 Perodicticus potto | reverse complement strand
TTTTTATTTTTCTTCATCATGAATTTGGTCACTTTCCCATCTCATCATTTTTAATTTGTTAAAGTCAGTCCCAGACATGTTTTGGATTGTGAACAAGTGTCACAGATTATCATAAGCTATTTAGCAAGGGAACTAGTTAAGGAAAACAAAACATAATTGATTCCTCCAGCATTCTAAAGGAAGCCATGTAATGTGTAATGTAGTGATTTAGAGCACAAACACTGAGCCAGATTGCCTGGGTTTCGATCCCAGTTTTGCCCTTCTGGTTGTGTGATCTTGAGCAAGTTCACGTAACCTCACCTTCTTCACCTGTGAGCTACAGCTCACGAAAGTACTTAACTCATAAGGTTTTGTGCCTAGAATCCAATTTCATGCAAATTAAATGAATTAAAAGATATAAAATCCTAGTGCAGTGCCTGGCACACAGTCAGCATGGTATGAGTATTAGCTGTTATTATGAGCAAGTTTATATAGCAGAAGAAAAAGGAATGTTAGATAAGGTTGTTTAACTATGTACAGATCTGGTTAGCTTTACAGGGTTGTAAAGCTGTCACAGTCATATCAGCTGCAGGGGTTAAACTTGGGTCATACCAACCAGGACCATCCCTCTAAATTGCCAGGTGTGGGCTGTTTATCAGAAATACCAGCTGCAGAAGTTTGTTGTTTCGTGTTGTTTTTCTAGAGCCTGGGATAGCTTCCTTTCTCAGACCTCAGTCTGCATCCCTGAATGATTATCAAGAAAATCTTTTAATCAAGCAGGGCCTGGGGAATGGGAGGTGGCAGAAAGGATGGGTGAGGGGGGAGCCCATTCCACCATAGCCAGATGGTGCTTGGCAGAGTTGGCAGTGAGCTCTGCTGCCACTAAGAGACAGCCAGGAGGTACTGGGCAGTGAGGCCCAGGACTGGGCAGCTGAAAGGCACATCTGTGTTCCTGGCCATGGGAACAGCACTCAAGGGCCAGCCATGGTCCCTGGCCACACTGTCTTCTGAATCCTGGGCCCACATGGAGCTCCCTCCCTAACGTCTCAGAACCCTCTGCTCAGCCTTCTGGCCTAACTGTCCTGTGAAGGAGGAGAAGCAGGACTGCAGGAGAATCTGGCCAGGATGAGCTGGAAGCCTAGAGGGGCCTGGCAGCTCCCTGAAAGCTGGCACTGTGCCTTCCCCCCATCACCCTCCACTGACTAAGCCACTCAGGACCTGACACATAGCATTCACTTAATAGAGATGTGTTGGGCTCAGTGCCTGTGGCTCAGGCGGCTAAGGCTCCAGCCATGTACACCTGAGTTGGCGGGTTCGAATCCAGCCCAGGCCCGCCAAACAACGACAGCTGCAACCAAAAAATGGCCGGGCATTGTGGTGGGTGCCTGTAGTCCAGCTACTTGGGAGGCAGAGGCAGGAGACTCACTTGAGCCCAGGAATTGGAGGTTGCTGTGAGCTGTGATGCCACGGTACGCTATCCAGGGTGACAGCTTGAGGCTCTGTCTCAAAAAAAAAAAAAAAGGGGGGGGCGGCGCCTGTGGCTCAGCGAGGAGGGCACCGGCCCCATATACTAAGGGTGGCGGGTTCAAACCCGGCCCCAGCTGAACTGCAAAACAAAAAAATAGCCCTGTGTTGTGGCAGATGCCTGTAGTCCCAGCTACTCGGGAGACCGAGACAAGAGAATCGCCTAAGCCCAAGAGCTGGAGGTTGCTGTGAACTGTGTGACGCCACGGCACTCTACCAAGGGCCATAGAGTGAGACTCTGTCTCTACAAAAAAAAATAAAATAAAATACAGATGTGTTGATGTTGTTTGGTAGAATCCAGTCCAAAGATCCAAGGTCGCCTGACACTTATTTGGCAGTTTTATCCAAAAGAAATATAACATGAGTCATATATGTTATTTAAAATTTTCTAGTAGATGGCTAAGAAAGTAAAAAGAACCAGGTGAAATTAAATTTAAGGCTCAGCACCTGTGGCTCAACGGGCTAAGGCGCCAGCCACATACACCTGAGCTGGAGGGTTCGAATCCAGCCTGGACCCGCCAAACAACAATGACAGCTGCAACCAAAAAACGGCCAGGCATCGTGGCGTGCGCCTGTAGTCCCAGCTACTTGGGAGGTGGAGGCAAGAGACTTGCTAGAGCCCAGGAATTGGAGGTTGCTGTGAGCTGTGATGCCATGGCACTCTATCCAGGGTGAAAGCTTGAGGCTCTGTCTCAAAAAAAAAAAAAAAAAAAAAGAAAGAAATTAAATTTAATATATTTAACTCAATTTTCCCAAAATATTACCATTTCCACCTTTAGTCAATATGCAAATTTATTGACCTATTTTGCATTCTTTTGTTTCATGCTTGGTCTTTGACATCCTGTGTATATTTTATACTCAATGTACATTGTGCACACTAGCCTGTAGTTCTTCTGCCCTGTGAATACAGCCTTGTGACAAATGACAGATTAACAAGAGAAAAAGTTTATTATATATGTATACTGTGCCAATAAGGAGGTGGGGGTGGTGCCTGTGGCTCAGTGGGTAAGGCACTGGCCTCATATACCTGGGCGGCGGGTTCAAACCCAGTCCAAGCCAAACTTCAACAAAAAAATAGCCAGGCATTGTGGTGGGTGCCTGTAGTCCAGCTACTTGGGAAGCTGAGGCAGGAGAATCACCTAAGCCCAGGAGTTGGAGGTTGCTGTGAGCTGTGACGCCATGGCACGCTACCGAGGGTGATAAAGTGAGACTCTGTCTCTAAAAAAAATAAAGAAAGAAAGAAAGAAAGAAAGGAGGTGGCTGGCTTGTTAAGTAGTGAAAGGCTGAAATACCTAACTTACAGGAGAAGGGGGCAGAAGGGAAAGATTTCTGTGGGAAAAAAGGATTTCTTTAGGAAAGACAAATGGATTTGTAAGAGAATAGACAGGAGATAAAAAAAGTTTGTGAAAATATTTCTCTATACAGGTCTGAGTGGTCTTTCCAACTTCAGGGCCAGAGACTCCTCCCCGGAAGCCTAGTCAAATAAAGGAAGCTCTTAGGCAGCTTTTTCCACCAGCCCCCACCTGCATCTGTGGAATCTCAAATGTCTTCAGCTTAAAATAATCTTTATGCGAACTCTGTAATTCCAAGTAGGTCCCCACATATTTCAAGTGTTCAATGGTCAGAGGTGGCTCGTGGCTGCTTTACCAAAGGGGGCCGGCGCAGAATCGCCAAATCACAGATTCCCAGAACTGGGCAGCTCCTAGAGATCCTGGCCCCTACCCTGCTATCTCTTCCGGCAGCCTCTTCCAGGCTGGCAGCCAGGCTCCGAGGTAGATAGATGAAGCTGTTGATGTCGAGCAGAAATCTCCCTCCTAGTTGTGCGACCCAATACCTTTTCCAAGGCACTGGCACAAACCCCCTGTGAGGGTGGCAGGCGGTAACCAAGTATTTTTTCCATCTTACCTAGAGGGTCAATGCCCCGCAGCAAGTTGGGAGAGCTGGATGGAGGGACACTGCAAGGCCGTCCTCCCTCTGCTATGGCAGCGGAGTCAGTCGTGTCCAAGGCCTGGGGTGGGGGTGGAGGGGCGGACAGGGCGTTCTAGGACTTGGCCTTGCGAGCAGCGCTCAACTACTAACGTAGGAAGCCGGGCTCTAGTCACAGCCCATCTTTGCGGCTGCCCCTCGCCCGGGCTGCATCTCTGTCCCCTCGCTGGGCGGCACAGAACCCCCACACGCCCTCCAGGTTTCACGGACGGAGAAACTGAGGCGCGGCTCCTGCCCGCAGCACAGTCCCCACCGTCGGCCCGAACCCGATTTCAACGAAGCCCCAGGGGCCTGCGGAGGCGACTTGCCAGCCTCCCGCCCTGCGGGCCGGGGGCAGCCGGGCGCCACGCCAGCTCTCCGCTCCTCGGACACAGGCCGGGGAGGGCGCAGGCCGCGCGGGACCGGCCGCTGGGGCGGGAAGCTCGGGGGACCCGTGATGTAACCCCGCGCCCGGCTTGCAGGAGCTGCCCCCAGGCGCCGCCCGCCGCTTGTTTACCCAGTGGCCGCCCCGCCCCGGGCCCGCCCATCGTCCCCGCGGGTCCTCGGCCCGCCCGCCACTGCCCAGAGCCGCCCTCCCGCTTCAGGGGCGCTGGGCGCCAGTGGGGTTCGGTCCCCTTTCCGCCTTAAACGTTCTGAGACCCAGAGCAGTGCCCGCGCTCTGGGTGACTCTGAAAGGGCCTGAGCGCCCACCGTCCCCGTCAGAGCCCCCCAACAGTTCTAAATAGCGTTCAAAATGACTAAAAGCCTGGAGTTTGCTCTGCCTGGCGGCTTCAGGACCAGGGACCACCTATCAGAAACCCAGCGTCTCCACCACACTGGGAGCAGATTCCCGCATCTTCCTGGGTCCTTTTCCTCCTCTGGTTTCATCTGGTGCATTGCTGTGACAGTCTCGGATTTGAGGCACAGTGGGGAGCTTTTCTTCCGACTCCCCAGAAGTCCGCTTCAGTGTACAAAAAGGGCATTTCCCAGGGGCTCTTAAACTAATTTTGCTGGTGGGAAGAGAGAGTTTGCTCTTGGTTAGGAAAGTTATTCATGCCCTAGAGAGGGTCGAGAGTCAGAACTGCTTAGTGCAGGGGCTCACTAGGGCTCTTTCCAGCCCCAATTGCAGGCCTGGCTCCCTGGGACCAGTGTGGGAGAGCAAGGGTCCCTGGGCTCACAGCACCCCAGCTGAGCTCTCCCACCCCCAGGGGAGAGTTAGAACAAGACAGTGTGTGGCTGGATGACAATGGGTCTGAACGGCACCCAAGCTTGGAGCTATGCTGATGCCAGCAAGAACCCCAGCAGCTGTGACCCATGCCCAGTGCCAGGGCTTCTCATCCAGACTCTCAATTCCCTGGTGAGGCAGGCTGAGTAGAGATGAGGAGCCCCAGGTCACTCAGCAAGTTGATGGTAACTGTGACTAGGACCCAGACCCCTGTTTCCTGGTGCTCCTGAAAGGATGTGAGTCCTGTAAGTGGGAACAGTCCAGGAAGGCTTCCAGGATGAGAAGCCAGGCCTGAGCTCAAGGAGGCAGGAGACTAGATTTGGAAAGGTGTGGGATAGGGAAGGCTCCTCCTGGGCTGGGAGATAAGGAGAAAGGGGGTTGTTCTTCTTACCTGGGAAGAGAGCAGCTGGCGGGGGCTGTAGGAAGCAAGCATATGGGAGAGGCCTGACCAGAGAAAATGGTCTGGAGTCAGTCAAGGAGCAGCAACTTTGTCCAGGCCAGCCAAGGTCGAGGGACGTTCTGGATATGAGATGGGGACTGTTGGCATTGGGGGCAGGGTTTCCAGTTCTGTCTTCCACTTCAGACTCTCCCGTTCCCCATCCTTCTCACTTTGAGTTTGTCTTCCCTCTGTGGGGCTCAGTTTCCTCATCTGTAAAATGGGGATCAGCTCCCCACTCAACCCATGGCTGAGAAGGTGCTTATTGATTGGGTTTCACATCCTTTTTTTTTTTTTTTTTTTGAGACTGAGGCTCATGTTATCGCCTTTGGTAGAGAGCTGTGGCATCATAGCTCACAGTAATCTCCAACTCCTGGGCTTAGGCGATTCTCTTGCCTCAGCCTCCTGAGTAGCTTGGAGACAACAGGCATCCATCACAACGCCCGGCTATTTTTTTGTTGCAAGTTTGGCTGGGGCTGGGTTTGAACCTGCCACCCTTGATATATGGGGCCCACACCCTACTCACTTAGCCACAGGTGCCGCCCAAGGATTTCACATTCTTTTTTTTTTTGCGTTTTTTTTGACCAGGGCTGGGTTTGAACCCGCTACCTTGGCATATGGGGCTGGCGCCCTACTCCTTTAAGCCACAGGCACCGCCCCTGGGTTTCACATTCTTGAGGGTGTGAAGGGCTCATATACCAATGCAACGAAGAGGCTGGAAGCAGGGAGACTCTTTTTCTTTGGTGACAGAGTAAGACTCTGTCATCCTGGGTATAGGGCCGTGGCATCATAGCTCATAGCAACCTCAAACTTTTGGGCTTGAGCAATCCTCTTGCCTCAGCCTGCCAAGTAGATGGGACTATAGGTGTTCACCACTATACACTACACCTGTCTAGTTTTCCTATTTTTAGTAGAAATAGGGTCTCGCTCTTAGTCAGGCTAGCAATCCACCTGTCTCAGCCTCCCAGAGTGCTAGGATTACAGGCTTGAGTCAACATGTACCTGACCTAGGGAGACTCTTATTTTTTATTTTATTTATCTATTTATTTTTTTTGTAGTTTTTGGCCAGGGCCGGGTTTGAACCCACCACCTCCGGTATATGGGCCGGTGCCCTACTCCTTTGAGCCACAGGTGCCGCCCATAGGGAGACTCTTTAAGGGGCATCCTCCACCCTCCCTCGGAAAGAGAGGCCCATATACTTGCTCCCCCAACTCTGCTAGCACGTTGGAGAGGCCCCTGGGCTATGTAAATATTTGTGCCTTTGATCTTTCAGTCCTGCCTCCCATTCATCTAGGCTTCTGGCTCAGGCTGTGAAGATTCTGAAAGAGTGTGTAAGAGTGCAGAGTTGGGACTTCTGGGTTTTTCCCCCAGCTCCCCTCCCACTTACTACTCCTGAAACCGCAGTTTATACCTGAAGTTTGGAACTCTGTGCAGAAACCGGGGCATATATGGATTTAAAGCTTTGCTGTGGAAGAGCTAAAACTTTGGGTCCAAATGTCAGCTAGTAGTGGACCTGCTATATGGTCTGGGGTGAGTCCCATTACCTCTCTGAGCTTGTTTCCTCATCCCTGAAGGGGATCAATGCCTTATTAACCTGTGTTCTTCCTGAGTCGTTGTTCCACAGCTCCACAGTGTCCTCCTAAAAGTTTTGGCCTTATTTAACCAATTAAATTAACAAGGAAAAGGAGTTTCAGGCGGTGCCTGTAGCTCAAGGAGTAGGGCACCGGCCCCATGTACCGGAGGTGGCGGGTTCAGGCCTGCCCTGGCCAAAAACTGCAACAGAAAAAAAAGAAAAAAGAAAGAAAGAAAAGGAGTTTCCAACTCTGAGGTCTCTGTACAATGGTGTGCTGGTAAATGTTTAACAACCAATTTTTTTTTTTTTTTTGAGACAGAGTCTCACTCTGTTACCCCAGGGTAGAGTACCATGGCCTCAGTCTAGCTCACAGCAACCTCAAACTCCTGGGTTCAAGTAATCCTCCAGCCTCAGCCTCTCCAGGAGCTGGGACTGTAGCAGGTACCTGCCACAAAGTCCAGCTAATTTATCTGTTTTTAGTAGAGACAAGATCTCAAACTTCTGAGCTCAAGAGATCTTCCTGCCTTGGCCTCCCAGAGTGCTACGATTATAGGTGTGAACCCACCAAGCCCAGTCTAACAACAATTCTGGGGTGGCACCGGTGGCTCCAAGGAATAGGGCGCCGGCGTCATATATAAGAGATGGTGGGTTCTAAACCCAGCCTGGGTCGGAAAATGAAAAACAAAAAAATTCTGAAAAAAGTTCTGTTTTGTAGTATTTGACCAATTTCTTTTCTTTTCTTTTTTTTTTTTTTGTAGAGACAGAGTCTCACTTTATCGCCCTCGGTAGAGTGCTGTGATGTCACACAGCTCACAGCAACCTCCAACTCCTGGGCTTAGGTGATTCTCTGGCCTCAGCCTCCCGAGTAGCTGGGACTACAGGCGCCTGCCACAATGTCCAGCTATTTTTCTGCTTTGCGGAGGCCGGGTTTGAACCTGCCACCTTCGGTATATGGGGCCAGTGCCCTACTCGATGAGCCACAGGTGCCACCCGTATTTGGCCAAGTTTTGTGCTGTTAATACTCTCACCATGGCCATTTCAAGCTACAAGCATGATGTCACTGAAGGCAGAAGTGGAAACTAGAGCAAGCTGGCTGCAGTGTGACACTACAGACAGGATTGGCTACATAATTTGCAGGGCTCAGTACAAAATGAAATTGCAGGATCCCTTGTGCAAGAATCAGGGGAAAATCTTTTCCCTTTTCACCATGATCTCACTCTCAACCTGTCAAGGTATTTATCTTTCTTTTTAATTTATTTTTGTTGTTTGTTGTTGTTGCAGTTTGGCCAGGGCCAGATTCAAACCCGCCACCCTTGGTATATGGGACCAGCGCCCTACTCACTGAGCCACAGGTGCCGCCCCTGTCAAGGGATTTAAAAAATTTCCTGGCTCAGTGCCTGTGGCTAAACGGGCTAAGGTGCCAGCCTTAGCTGGAGGGTTCGAATCCAGCCCAGGAGCGCCAAACAACAATGACGGCTGCAAACAAACAAACAAAAAAAAATAGCCAGGCATTGTGGCGGGCGCCTGTAGTCCCAGCTACTTGGGAGGCGGAGGCAGGAGACTCACTTGAGCCCAGGAATTGGAGGTTGCTGTGAGCTGTGATGTCACAGCACTCTATCCAGGGTGACAGCTTGAGGCTCTGTCTCGGAAAAAAGAAAAATCCCTGTTTAATGTCTCACTTTCTTTAGCATAGGGACACTCACAGGACAAGAGTGTACCCTCACAGTTGGGGGGAACACATAGGAGGCCTGCTAAACAGGAGGTTCTCCCTCCTGTCAGCCCCCAGACAGACTCCCCAGGAAGCAAGTTCAGGCATCTTCCCTTGCCACAGGCCCACAGTCCCAACCCATGTCACAACCTCCAAGTCAGGACACTTTAGGCACCCAGACAGGAGAGAGGCTCATCTTCCCCCAGGTTCCCCACTGAACATGCCATAAGCTGCCAGCTTGGGACAGGACGGCCAACATCTGTCCCACCCTGACACTGTGGGGTACATGCACTTGACCGTGGTGCCTCCTGCACCTGCCAAGCCCTTGAGGGAGCCACGGGTGGTAGTGTCGCGGGGTGGAGGTGAGAAGAAGGAGACCAGGTGGGGTCAGGGCACCAGAAGATGAGGGATACACATCCCAGGAAGCAAGGAGGTGGCAGGAGGCAGGACCACGCTGTGAGCTGAGGCTCCGAGCTCTGAGGACATGCTCTATGATCTCATCGGACTTTACTTACAAAACACAAATTCAAAGATAAAATTGTGAAGAATTTCAAGGTGCCGGTTTATCCCAGTGCATTAAACCAAGCTTGGGCCCCTCTTTGTGTAGGGCCCTTTTTGTGGGCTGCTCTGGGTGCATGGACTATATGTGGATTCCAAATGAGAGGAGCCTCCCTGGGAAGTCCAGTCCCCACATCAGTCATACCTGGGGGTCTGGGGTGAGTAAAGGCCAAAGAGAATCACAAAGCCCCCGCTCAGAGAGAAATCTCTCCTCCACTTTGGGGAAGTATGAGGCATTGCAACTTGGCAAACAGTTGTTAAATAAAAAAATTACAGACTTGGCTCGGCATTTGTGGCTCAAGCGGCTAAGGCGCCAGCTACATACACCTAAGCTGGTGGGTTCAAATCCAGCCCGGGCCCACCGAACAACAATGATGGCTACAACCAAAAAATAGCCGGGCATTGTGGCAGGCGCCTATAGTCCCAGCTACTTGGGAGGTGGAGGCAGAAGACTCGCTTGAGCCCAGGAGTTGGAGGTTGCTGTGAACTGTGATGCTACAGCAATCTATGCAGGGCGACAGCTTGAGGCTCTGTCTCAAAAAAAAAAAAAAAATACAGACTTGTTATGGAACAGTTCTCATCAACCATGTGCATTGTCACTTTCGTTTTATATTTGCATGGTGCCGCTTTTCTTTTCTTGAAAAATTATGGCTCGGCACCTGTAGTTCAGAGGCTAGGGCTCCAGCCACATACACTGAAGCTGGTGGGTTCAAACCCAGCCTGGGCCTGCCAAACAATGACAACTACAACCAACAACAACAACAAAAAATAGCTGGGCGTTGTGGCGGGCACCCATTGTCCCAGCTACTTGGGAGGCTGAGGCAAGAGAATTGCTTAAACCTAAGAGTTTGAGGTTGCTGTGAGCTGTGATGCTACAGCACTCTGCTGAGGGTGACATAGTAAGACTGTCTCAAAGAAAGAATAATATATCTTATGTTTCTGAACAGGTGAAAGATAACGTTTTCATACACTCAATTCACTGCTCACTTCTACAACACTTAATTGGCTGCATTTGTTGGCCTATAGACCACCCACAACTGTGAAAGTTTTCTCCATACTGATATTTGTCCTGGGGATTGAAGCCAAATTCCTGACCCAATTTCAGCAAATTTAGAACAGTAGGTTTTTGGCTTAAACAGTATTTCCATTTACCAAGAGTGATTATTTGTTGTCTTGAGGTGAATGACCGTGCTGTCCCAGGCATCAACTTCCTGATAGAATTTAGAAGGAGTACTTCTCATACCCTGCTGGCCCCAGGCCATCGCAGTACAGGTTCAGTTTGGGGAGAGGGCATCTGTCCAGGGAGGAGAGACGAATAATAAGAGGGCAAAGGACAGAGGACCGCATAGTCCGTTGACACAAGTTCAGTCCCCACTCTGTCTACCCCCAAGCTCTGTTCAGATGATGACTCCACTACTGAAAGCCCAGGCTCACAGGCACACACACTTACCCAGGCGGGAGCCAGCCCAGGGATCTGTCTTGAAGTGTGTGCAGATCCAAGGGACGCAAACCACTTCATAGCAAAGTGATAAAACCCATGTGATAGAACAGTGAGCAGCCTCTAGCTTCCTTCAATGGGTTTCCTCACAGAAATTCAAACCATAGACCGTTTCGGTCTAAACCAGGCCCTGTGAATTCCTTGATCTTGAGCAAATTCCAGAGCATATCCAAGCTCTTCAAGATTGTGGTATTAAAGAAGGTGCACGTCGATCTCAGCCACACTGCAACAAAAAAACTGGCTGGGCATTGAGGCAAACGCCTGTGGTCCCAGCTACTCGGGAGGCTGAGGCAAGAGAATCGCCTGAGTCCAAGAGCTGGAGGTTGCTGTGAGCTGTGTGATGCCATGGCACTCTACCGAGGGCGACAAAGTGCGACTCTGTCTCTAAAATAAATAAATAAATAAAAGAAGGTGCACATGTACATGTTTATGAGTCCAACACAACGCTGGTGCTCAGTAAAGATGGTAACTGGTGGCCATTATCATTATTATTAGCAATCAAACAGTCTGATTCACTTCTTTGTCCCTGGTGCACAGTATGTGGTACTAGGGAATGTGACTGGAACTCTTATGGAGGTGTGGTTTGTGGTTGAGACTTCGGCAGGTGGCCAGCGAGGGAGCCGTGATGGGGCCCCTGTGGGCCTTTTTCCCCAGCAAACAGTCTAAACTGGGGGTTGGGGGTGATGTTGCGGAAGGTCATCCTCAGACATTTTACTTCTTTTCACAGGTGAAGAAACTGCAGCTTAACCTGCACTGAGCTTGTTACACTGATTCTATGGACTTCAAAGTAATTCTTGGAAACCCCAAATGTTGGATCTCCCCAAAACTGGGAATGCAAACTTTGAGTGACTACTTATATTCCCTCTGCAATCTATTTCTCTTGATTGCATACCACCAGTGCCAGCCACTCCCCCACTTTTAGAATTGGATGAAATACCACTTTGCAGGGCATGGGTCAGGCCACTGAGGAGTTTGGTGAAGAAACCCAAGAATACAAGTCAGCTCTTCCACCTGGTGAAACTGGACCAATACAAAATAAGGGACGGGAACGAGCTGGCAGATACATTCTCCCTTATTCCTCTCTCCTTGGACTGCTCCAAGGTGTGGTTCCTCTTTGCAAGCCATGACCCCATGCAGAGCTACGTGTCTGCTGAGCCACCCACTTGTTGGAAGCAGTGGCCAGCACAGTACCTCATTAGCCATGTTGCTTCCACCCACCCTGGCCTTACTTTCCCCATTTGTCACTCTCACAGACTCTGAACCTGCTGGTGCCTTTTTTTTTTTTTTTTTTTTTTTTGAGACAGTCTCAATTTATAACCCGTGGTAGAGTGCTGTGATGTCACAGCTCACAGCAACCTCCAACTCCTGGGCTTAGGCGATTCTCTTGCCTCAGCCTCCCAAGTAGCTGAGACTACAGGTGCCCACCACAACACCTAGCTATTTTTGGTTGCAGATTGGCTGGGGCTGGGTTTGAACCCACCACCCTTGGTATATGTGGCCAACGCCCTACCCACTGAGCCAAAGGCGCCACCGTGCTGGTGCCTTGATCATGGACTTCGCAGACTCCAAAACTGTGAGCAATAAATAAATTACCCAGTTGAAGGTATTGTGTTATAGCTGCCCAAAGAAACTAAGACAAGGTCTATCTTTTTGTAATTGTTTCCTATGAGAAGTTTTTATTACATGAATGGTCAATTGTCTGACAACAACAATTCAATTTCGACAATACCTATCTGGAGTTAACATGAGATACTACAAGTATCTTATTTCTACAAGATTCCCCCACACTTCAGATGCTAGCACAAATGGAGTGCTTGGGCTGCCCACATTTCTGCTGGGCTGAGTATAAATTGGGGGTTTCTACAATTGACTACAGATGGAGTTCTTGCACCCTCACACCCAGTTCCATACTTTGCTAGAATGACTGACAGAAATCAGGACAACACTAATTATATTTATAGGTTTATTATAAACAAACAAACAAATGGGAGAGATGCATAGGAAAGGTAGATGGGGAAGAGGTGTACCCCCCTCACACTTTGACGTGTTCACCAGCATGAAATGTCAACAATCTCATTTTCAAGAGTTTTATAAGCAGGCCTGGTGTAGTGGCTCACGCCTATAATCCTAGGACTCTGGGAGGCCGAGGCAGAAGCATTGAGTTCACAGGTTTGATACTAGCCTGAGCAAGAACGAGACCCCCATCTCTAAAAATAGGCGGGTGCAGCTTGGCGCCCATAGCACAGTGGTTACGGCACCAGCCACATACACCGAAGTTGGAGGGTTTGAACCCAGCCTGGGCCAGCTAACCAACAATGACAACTGCAACAAAAAATAGCCGGGTGTTGTGGTGGGCACCTGTAGTCCCAGCTACTTGGGAGGCTGAAGCAAGAGAATCACTTAAACCCCAGAGTTGAAGGTTGCTGTGAGCTGTGACGTCACAACACTCTATGGAGGGTGACATAGTGAGACTCTGTCTCAAAAAAAAAAAATAATAGGCTCGGCACCTGTGGCTGAACGGACTAAGGCGCCAGCCACGTACACCTGAGCTGGCAGGTTCGAATCCAGCCCAGGCCCGCCAAACAACAATGACGGCTACAACCAAAAAATGGCCGAGCGTTGTGGCGGGCGCCTGCAGTCCCACCTACTTGGGAGGCAGAGGCAGGAGACTCGCTTAAACCCAGGAATTGGAGGTTGCTGTGAGCTGTGAGCTGTGATGCCACAGCACTCTATCCAGGGTGACAGCTTGAGGCTCTGTCTCAAAAAAAAAAAAAAAATAGCTGGGCATTGTGGCAGGCCCTTGTAGTCCCAGTTACTTAAGAGGCTGAGTCAACAGAATGGCTTGAGCCCAAGAGTTGGAGGTTGCTGTGAGCTATG
Source organism: Perodicticus potto (assembly GCA_963574655.1). NCBI lineage: Eukaryota > Metazoa > Chordata > Mammalia > Primates > Lorisidae > Perodicticus > Perodicticus potto. The sequence continues at coordinate 7,682 of CAUYRH010086919.1, read as the reverse complement.
ACACCAGGGCAGTCTACTGAAGGTGACAAAATGAAACTCTGTCAAAAAAGAAACAAGAAAGGCAGCGCCTGTGGCTCAAAGGAGTAGGGCGCAGGCCCCATGTGCTGGAGGTGGCGGGTTCAAACGCAGCCCCAGGCAAAAACGGCAAAAAAAAAAGGAAAAAGAAAGAGGAAAAATTTTATATCCTGATTTCCAGTCCCCTCCCTGTTCTCAACCTAAAAGGACATAAGAGGTCTTTCTAGAGACCCACCCTCTCCGGAAGCTATGTAGAGGCCCTACCCTGAGCCATCCCATTAGCATAAACTGAGGTGTAATAAAGGGACTCATGAATAATAAAAGACACTTTTTTTTTTTTTGCAGTGGGGCTGGGTTTGAACCCGCCACCTCTAGCATATGGGTCTGGCACCCTACTCTTTTGAGCCACAAGTGCCACCCAAGACATTTTTTTTTTTTTGAGACAGAGTCTCACTTTGTCCCCCTCGGTAGACTACTCTCATGTCATAGCTCACAGCAACCTCAAACTCTTGGGCTCAAGTGATTCTCTCTACAGGTGCCGGCCACAATGCCCGGTTATTTTTAGAGACTGGGTCTTGCTCTTACTCAGACCAGTCTCAAACCTGTGAGCTCAGCCAATCCACCTACCTTGGCCTCCAAGAGTGCTAGGCTTACAGGTGTGAGCCACCACGCCTGTCCCAAGAGACCCTTCTATCACTAAGGAATTCTTTTTTTTTTTTTGAGACAGAGCCTCAAGCTGTCACCCTGGATAGAGTGCTGTGGCATCAACAACCTCCAATTCCTGGGCTCAAGGGAGTCTCCTGCCTCCGCCTCCCAAGTAGCTGGGACTACAGGTGCCAGCCACAACGCCCGGTCATTTTTGGTTGCAGCCGTCATTGTTATTTGGCAGCCCGGGCTGGATTCGAACCCGCCAGCTCAGGTGTACGTGGCTGGCGCCTTAGCCCGTTGAGCCACAGGTGCCGAGCCTATCACTAAGGAAATCTAAGGGTTTTAGGACCTCTGTTCCTAGAACTCAAGGTAAAAACATATTACATATTTTTTTTTTATTTTTGGGGATTCATTGAGGGTATAAGAAAGCAGGTTACACTGATTGCATTTGTTAGGTAAAGTCCCTGTGTATTACATACAATATTGACATAAACTATATTTTCATCTACACCACAGGTTCCCTAGGGGGACTACCATTTATTTTTTCACTATGGTTGCTATATTTAAATCAGTTAACTTTATTTTTTTTAAGGTTCTTTTTTTTTTTTTTTTTTTTTGAGACAGAGCCTCAAGCTGTCACCCTGGATAGAGTGCTGTGGCATCACAGCTCACAACAACCCCCAATTCCTGGGATCAAGCGAGTCTCCTGCCTCCACCTCCCAAGTAGCTGGGACTACAGACTACAGGCACCTGCCACAATGCCCGGCTGTTTTTTTTTTTGGTTGCAGCTGTCATTGTTGTTTGGCGGGCCCGGGCTGGATTCGAACCCGCCAGCTCAAGTGTACGGCTGGCGCCTTAGCCCGTTGAGCCACAGGTGCCGAGCCAAATAAATCAGTTAACTTTAAATGTTAATCTTTTTTTTTTTTTGAAACAGAGTTTCATTCTGTTGCCCTGGGTAGAGTGCCATGGAGTCATAGCTCTCAACAATCTCAAACTCTTGGGCTCAAGCAATCCTCTTGCTTTATTATCCCAAGTACCTGGGAGAATACAGATAAGCACCATAATGCCCAGCTTGTTTTCTCTATTTTTAGTTGAGACTTAGTCTCATTGCTGCTCAGGTTCGTCTTGAATTCCTGAGCTTAAGCAATCCACCAACTTCAGCCTCCCAGAGTGCTAGGATCACAGGTATGAACCACCACGCCCAGCTTAAGTGTTCATCTTGATAGGATTAGTGCTTATGCTGGCTCCGCAACCCATCAAATCTATCTATCATTCTGATAAATACGCACATTAGGCAGCCCTCATGTGTTGATGCTGATAAGATGCTGTGGTCACCATATCATGCAGTCATACACTCTTCACTGTGAGTAATACTCCCATCCTCTCCTCTGATCCTATCCTGAGGATGGAGTAGGTGAGAGGTGAAGACACTGTCAGAGAGGGCAGGCAGGCAACTGGCCCAAAGGCCCATAGCAAGGAGTGGCAGAGCCCGGCAGAACAGCCCACCTGGGCAGTCCAAGGCCTTCAGTCCAGAGCTCCTCCCTCTGGAGGCTTCTCTATGCTGACCACAGAGATGACCACACTCAAGGTAGTCCTTCAGGCCAGGTGCTGTGGCTCACTCCTGTAATCCTAGCACTCTGGGAGGCCAAGGTGGGCGGATTGCCTGAGCTCACGGGTTTGAGACCAGCCTGAGCAAGAGCAAGACCCCATCTCTAAACAATAGCCAGGCATTGTGGTGGGCGCTTATAGTTCCGGCTACTCGGGAAGCTGTGGCCAGAGAATCGCCTAAGCCCAAAAGCTAGATTGCTGTGAGCTGTGACTTCACAGCGCTCTACCGAAGGCGACAAAGTTAGACTGTCTCTCAGAAAAAAAAAAAGTGTTCTTTTTGCTAGCCCCTTCTTGTGATTGAGGACTATCAGAGCCAAGAGAGACCTTACCTCCCCATGTTGAAGACAGGGAAACTGAGACCCAAGGTTGCACAGCCAGGGGTAGCAGAGCCAAAAGCAGGACTCACAGCACCTGTGGCCCTGACCAAACACAAAGCTTTAAACTTGGGGAGTGACTACTTTCAAATTCCAGTTCTACCACCTATACTCTGGGCCTTGGGCAAATCATTTAACCTCTTTGGGTCTTGATTTTTGCACTTACAAGGTGAGACTAACAATAACACCTCAAAGCTTCCTATGAAGATTAGATCAAGCTGGTGTTGTGGCGGGCGCCTGTAAGTCCAGCTACACGGGAAGCTGAGGCAAGAGAATCTCCTAAGCCCAGGAATTGGAGGTTGCTGTGAGCTGTGACGCCACAGTACTCTACCGAGGGTGATAAAGTGAGACTCTGACTTTACTAAAAAACAAACAAACAAAAAAAGATTAGATCAGATAGTATATGTAAAGGTTTAGGCTTGGAGCCTGTAGCAGTGGTTATGGCGCCAGCCACATACACTGAGGCTGCCGGCCACAACGCCCAGCTATTTTTTATTATAGTTTGGTGGGGGCCGTGTTTGAACCCTCCACCCTCAGTATATGGGGCTGATACCCTATCCACTGAGCCACAGGTGCCGCCCTACCCACTATTATTTTTATTATAATCATAGTGGCAGGAGAAACTTTCTCTACCATCTCAGGTTCAGTGCTTGGGGGCCTGTGAATTAAATGGACAAACAGGCAAAAAGACAAAGCTTATTTACAGAAAAACAGAAAATGTGCTCACAGAAAATGTGGCCCTAGAATTTAGGGCTGAGGGCGGCACCTGTGGCTCAGTGAGTAGGGCACCGGCCCCGTATACTGAGGGTGGCGGGTTTGAACCCAGCCCTGGCCAAACTGTAACAAAAAATAGCTAAGCGTTGTGGTGGGTGCCTGTAGTTCCAGCTACTCAGGAGGCTGAGGCAAGAGAATCACCTAAGCCCAGGAGGTGGAGGTTGATGTGAGCTGTGTGACTCCACGGCACTCTACCGAGGGCGACAAAGTGAGACTCTGTCTCTAAAAAAAAAAAAAAAAGAAAGAAAAGAATTTAGGGCTGATACAACATCTCAATAGAGGAAAGAATGGAGAGAAAGGGCACTTTTGGGAAAACAAATGACTTTAAGGAAAGATAAATGGGCCCTTAGAAGAATAGATGGGAGATATGATAGTTTGTGACAATGTTTGTTGAAGTGACTTCTTATCTTGGTGTGATTTCTCTTCTAGTCTCATAAAAGGAATCAATCTACCCTGGTTGGGAAACTCCCAAACTTTGAGGAGGGGATTTATGACATTTAAATTCTTTTGGAAGACTCTGCTTTTAGGCAGATAAGAGGAGTTAAGAAAAAAAATCTTCTTATATCAGATGACTCTCAAATGTCTTCAGCTCAAAATAATCCTTATGTCACAGAGATATGTATTTTGCACCCCTTCCATCATTACAAGGGAGGGGCACGATAGGACCAGGCTGGAGGGCACCTGGCATACTTGGGGTCTCTGCTCTTTATCAGAGTTTGCTCAGGGCTAAGCTGGAGCTATTTCATCTCCCCTCCCCCTCAGCAATGGGGTGGCTACAGGCCACTCTTAGGGAATCTCATCTTTAGATGAATTGAGCTGGAATGGGGGTGGGGAAGACTATGTTGGAATAGAAAGTGCATTTCCCTGACCATAGAGGCTGTCCACTTTTCTCAGCCATCCCCATAATATCAAGATTTTTTTTTTTTTTTGAGACAGTGTTACTATGTCGCCCTCGGTAGAGTGCTGTGGCATCACACAGTTCACAGCAACCTCCAGCTCTTGGGCTTAAGTGAGTCTCTTGCCTCAGCCTCCTGAGTAGCTGGGACAACAGGTGCCCGTCACAATGCCCAGCTACTTTTAGAGATGAGGTCTCACTCTGGCTCAGGCTGATCTCAAACCTGTGAGCTCAGGCAGTCCACCCGCCTTGGCCTCCCAGAGTGCTAGGGTTGCAGGCGGGAGCCACCGTGTTTGCCCCTTTTGGCTTTCCAGCATGGGGGAATACAGGGTTTGCCCCTTCTGCAGAGGGTGAGTCCTCATCAGGCACTGAGGCTGCTGGAACCTTCATCTTGGGCTTTCCAGCCTCTAGAAGTGTGAGTAACAAATTTCTGTTATTTATAAATTACTCAGTCTAAGATAATTAGTATAGCAGCAGGAACAGAATGAGACTATCAAGAACTAAAATTTGCATTTATCCAACAAAATAATTCTGCCTCCTACTCTGCACTATTTAACTATTTGAAAATGTAAACCCAAATACAACCTCCAAGTTTTTCTTCATCTTTACAATAACTGTGCTATCATTGTTTATTTGCAATCCACTGTTAAAACGTGAGAACATGGGACACAGGAACTGAGACAAGAATAGCGAGTAGTAGAATGAAGGAGAAACCCATTAGGAGTAACAGGTGAGGCTCGGTGCCTGTGGCTCAACGGGCTAAGGCGCCAGCCACGTACACCTGAGCTGGCAGGTTCGAATCCAGCCCGGGCCGGCCAAACAACAATGACGGCTGCAACCAAAAAATGGCCGGGTGTTGTGGCGGGCGTCTGTAGTCCCATCTACTTGGGAGGCTGAGGCAAAGAGAATCGCGTACGCCCAAGAGTTTGAGGTTGCTGTGAGCTGTGATGCCACGGTGCTCTACGGAGGGTGACATAGTGAGACTTTGTCTCAAAAATAAATAAATAAATAAAAGGCAGATAGATTTCATTCCATTTTATTAAAATAGAATCTGTCACCTTTGAGCCAGTGGCTGACAGCCACATGGTTGGTTTCAGGCCTCGGGGCTGAGACTGCTTCCTCCTTTCTCTTATTACAGAAAGTTTAGTATTTATGCCTGAGGCCTAACAAAGAATACAGGCAAGTGGTTTGTGGAAATGGAAAGAGAAGTTAATTTGCTAGGAAATGGGGAGGATGGCAGACTCTCCTGTTAAAAAACCATCACCCTCCCTTTAAGCAAAAATACTCAGAAATACATACAAAGCTTTTAAAAGGGATTTTCACCTTTGGGCTATTGCTGTTTATCTATGGTTAGTGGTTCTGGTCAACTTTATCTCTGGTGAAGATGATCCCATTGACCTTCACCCAGACAATTACGTTTGCATCTCCTGTGCTTTAATATACTAGAAAACAAAGGACACTTCTCTGTCCCTCTGATTACTAGCCTCAGACAGAAAGGCAGGTTTTAATTCCCCAAGAGGGGAGGGGTTAGAGAGACAACTTATAATACATTTTGCCTTTTTTCAGACCTTTACCTCTGTTATATTCTGTCCTCCAAGACTTCTCCATTTTCTACTTTACCTGCACCCCAGGAGACCTCAGTTCACCCAAGACAAGCTCATCAAGTGGGGAGACTGAGGCTGAGAGAGGGAAGGAACATCTCCTGGGAGTGAAACTGAGGGCAGGAGCCTGACCCAGCTCTATACTCTCTCCAGGACTGTTCACACCTAGCTTTCCTGGGTCATTGGGCAGAGAAGTGGGGGGAGGGACTAGGATTGTCTAGCTGCTAGGCAGTGGTTCTCAACTTGTGGGTTACGACCCCTTTTTAACAATGAAAATACAGGGGCGGCTCAAAGGAGTAGGGCGCTGGCCCCATATGCTGGAGGTGGCAGGTTCAAACCCAGCCCTGGCCAAAAACTGCAAAAAAACAATGAAAAGACATTGCGGCATTAGGAAGGAAGGTTGAGAACCACTGCCCTAGAGCATTACAAAGTTGATTTGCATCTCATTTGAATAGGCCCCATGCTCTCACACCTGCAGTAGGCAGACCTATAGGATCCTAGGACTTATGGAGATCCGCTTTTGGCTTCCAAACACCTCTCCTGTGCAGTTTCTGTATTCCCTATCAGCCCACCCTGTCTGTGACAGCAGCCTTGCCTTTCTGAGCCTGATTATGAAGCAGTTCTCCCTGGGGAGGGAGAAGGCCTGTTTATCAGACATCACTTAACCCACAGCAAGTCAGGGCCCTGAGGAGAGACGCCCCCTCTCTTGGCTCCCCCTCTACCTGGCTCCAAGAGGTACCTGAAGAGTCTGAGGGGGTATCCCACTCTTATGCTGGGCGTAGTTGGCCTGTACACTTCTAGTCCTCCCATCACCTGGCTGTGAAAATGAGCTAAGTAAGGCGATGGGCTGAGAAAGAAAAAGCCAAGGGCAGACTACTGGCACCAGAGGGGAGGCCTGTTCCTGAGAGTGAGATGTGCAAGTAATGCTCAGGCTCCATCTTCCCATCCTCCTATCCCCAGCCCTCTCAGACAGTCCAGCTCAGAATTTTGGGAGGGAACACTCTGGCCATTCTTCTAGAGTAGGTAAAATCCTATCTCTTCAGCTAAAAGAGCTTGTAGGAGCCCCAGGAGCTCTGACCATGGTCAACTCTCTACCTGTACTCCCCCAATACCTTATCACTGGCTCCTAGCACTGCTGAGAAGTCCTTCCTGTTGAGCTGAAATCTGCCTCCCTGGAGCTTACCCTGTAACAGACCTTGCCCCAGACACTGTCATAGGTGGGGAGCAATCTGTGGCATCTGTTCCCCTAGTTCTGGCTTATGATCAAATCCTTCCAGTGTCCTCAGACCACTGCCTCTCAGCCCCGGCTCCAAAGTCAGTCCTGTTTTTTACAATCAACTAATACTCTCTGAAGGGAAGTGAGCTCCCCATCACTGGAAGAATGCAAGCCAAGGCTAAAAATCTGCCTGTCAGAGGTCTCCTAAGTGTTGGGTGGAAGCTGAGTCTCCATCCTACTCAGGCTTCCCCAGCCCTGGGGAAGGTGAGAGGAGAGATGTGAGAGGCTGAGAGGGGGGTGACGCTCTGGGCCACTAAGCAGCTAGGTCACTTTTGTTTTCTCTTTTCCCAAACAAAAAGTAAGGAAATACCTCCTGAAAGCAATGCCCTGCCTGCCAGGTGCAAGGGTGGGTTTTTTTTTTTTTGAGACAGAGCCTCAAGCTGTCACCCTGGATAGAGTGCCATGGCATCACAGCTCACAGCAACCTCCAATTCCTGGGCTCAAGCGAGTCTCTTGCCTCCGCCTCCCAAGTAGCTGGGACTACAGGCGCC
>CAUYRH010086917.1:0-14054 GCA_963574655.1 Perodicticus potto | reverse complement strand
TTTTCTACCCATTTTCTACCCACCAGGTTGGCACAAGTCTAAAACTTAAGAGCTGACTCTGTTGCTGGAAAGGCTATGGCGAATCAGGTACCACATGGAGGGGAACTTGGCCGTATCTTACAAAATCGCACCTCATTTACCTTTCTCTCCAGCTGTTTCACTCTCAAGCCTCTCACTGCAAAGAGTCCCATCAGCAAATGCAGAACAGTATGTTTCCATGTTTCTTCATGATGGCATTCAATCTGCTAATAGGGTGAACAAAGGTCATTAACAAACTGCCTAAATAAACTACCATACAAAACTTTAAAACTCTGACACATAGGAGGCGCCTGTGGCTCAAAGGAGTAGGGCACTGGCCCCAGATGCCAGAGGTGGCGGATTCAAACCCAGTCCCAGCCCAAAACAGCAACAAACAAACAAACAAACAAAAACTTTGACACACGTTTGAAGTGATCTTCAGAATACATTAAGTACAAAAAACTAGGGCAGAATAATGTCCATAATGCTTCCTTCCGTGTTTAGATAGAGACCTTTTGCACACCATTTTTGCAGGACCTGCCCATTGTATAACAGTTTTTGTTTACATTAGATTGAAGTTCCATGAAGCAGAGGTCTCCTTATTTGTTTTTGATTTGTCTCCATATTTCAGGATACATTAAATAGTTGAGACAGAGCTACCAGGCTATTTCTTCTCTGCTTCTTTTTCCTGTTTCAGGAATTTGGCACAGACTGTTTGGAGCCCATTCTTGGATTATCTTTAATAATAGAATTGTGCTTCATGCCTCATGATTCAGACTCCTTGTACCTCAACTGAGTTTCTTCTGGGTCTATAACTTCTGGACGCTGGTTGAAGAACCTCCCTCCCATCTTCCTCGGGTTGCTTGGTAACAGCATTCAGTAATAAGCTTTATTGCTCCCTTCTGAATTACATATCACTGCTCTAATTAATGCCTCAAACAAATCCCAGGAACTCTAGTAAAATATTCAATCCTTTCTACATATCCCCTTGGAGGAATTCCTTCTCTTGCCTTTGAACATTTATAATGATGGCCAGTATTTTTATTTTTGTTACGTATTCCCCATGAATTTGGTCACAATGCTCAGAAAAATGTTGCTTCAACTTATCTCCACCCTTCAAGGTTTTTATTTTCTCTGTTTTTGCAAAAGATTAAATAACATTAAAAAATAATGCAACAGAAAACTGGCAACCTACCTGGGCTAAGACATCACTTTATTTTTGGGTCTGCACCTTTATGAAAAATTTTGTGATGGAAAAATATGTTCAACCCACCCACCTGTTTCCACCAACAAAATATTCATTACTTTGTATACTAAAGCATATTTTTTCTTAGTGTATTTATTTTTCTGTATTATATTTATATGTGTATTTATTTTCCTTTATTACATTTTTTTCTTTTAAAGTATGTATTTCCCTCCCCTATAATAATCTATTTATATAAAAAATTGATTAGGTAACAAAACATTTTAAACCTGCTCAAGGCTGCAACGATCCTTTCCCCCAAGGCCAACTGCAAAGTAGAAACCACAACAATAGCAGCAAAGGAAACTGTGAGAAGAATCAGGGAGGTGATGAGAAACAAATTTGGCCCATTATTGCAAAATAAGGGAATTATAGTTAAAGATAATGCAGAAATCAATAACAATGGTGACTTGTAAGAGGCAGGATGAGAGGGATCAGCATAGAAACAGGGTTTCTTTTTTATGTGGCTATGAGGTCCACAGCTTATTTTCAAATGGTGCAGAAAAAAATATTGAGATGAACAGGCAGATGAGAGGTGAAACACAGGCAATAGATTCATGGACTAGAGATAAGAGATAGATGAAGACAGATGCTTAATAAATAAATAGAAGAGTGATAGATAAGCAACTTGCAGAGCCCGTGTGGCAGATTCATTAGAATGAGGTCATACTTGGCAGGGAAAATGGCAACACAGTAGATGAAAGGAAATTTCCTTCAACCTCAAGAGACATAAATTCCTAAGCCACAACATTTCTTGAAAGAGAATTCAAGTATGGTGAGTATTAAGTATTTGTGACACACTATTTAAAAAAAGAAACTGAAGATAACAAAGAATGGCAACCACAACAGTAACCATGACATTCCAGTCAATGGATGGGGAGTAATATTAGACGAGAAAGTCTTAATTCCTAAGGAAGGCTTCAAAAGTCATGCAGAAGCTGGAGTTTAAAGTATTCAAGAGGAATCCCACGTGGTCAACCAAGGATGATGGTTGCTGGCTCGATGCACAGCAGGGGGCTGGGTGGGGATGTTGAAGGCCATGGTGAGTTTGGGGCTACAATCAAACATGGAGGGCTGTAAACCATGATGGGTAAAGTTATACATATTCTGTCAATGATGAGAAATTGATGGACATTAAATGGTAGCTGCACAATCTTTTGAAGAGGGCTCATGGGCTGTGGGAGGAACCTGGGTTGGAGGATGAGGTAAGAGGTCCTTCACATGGTGCTCACCTGTGTGGCTCTGATTCAGTGACAGCATAGGCTCAGTTCCACTCCCTGCGGGCAGAGTGAGACATGTCTTGCCAGCCACTGAATCACCAGGGCAGGCTGCACAGCACAGGTTTCTGAAGTTTCTATTTAAGTCACTGGAGTGAGAGGAGTCCCGTTTTCCAAAGCAAGAAGTAGAGAAGGTGCTTTGGAAGTAGGAAATACAGAAATAAGATTTATTTAGGGGTGCAGAAAAAGAGTCAGGACTTAGAGAAAGGGCTAGTCATCCTTGCTGATATTGGTGAGAACCTGAATTGTTTGTGATTATTGTTGTTGTTGCGTGTTGTGTTTCCATCGTTTAAATACATGTAAAGAAAGCTGAATGTCTAAGCAGATAATGTATCTTATGACAAATGGCTCATGCCTGCACCTGTGCACACCTTATTAAATTTTCATTTGATACTGAACCTAACTGCTGTGCTTCAAAGGATAAGTAGGAAAAAAGAATCACTAGATCAGTGGCTCTCAATTTGTGGTGCTCTTTTGAATTATCTGAGGCCCTTTACCTATAATAATGGTTCTCAGCACATACCTCCAGGCCAATTATTGCAGAATATCTTGGAGGGGGTGGAGAGCTCCTCAGTTGACAACCATGTGCAGTGAAGAGTGAGAGCCTTTGTACAACAGTAAAATCAGGGGATATTCAAAAATTGAAATATTTCTTTATTTAACTTTAATGTGATCATTTCATTAACTTGTCTAGTTGATTACAGAGTTGTAATGTGGAGGCAATCTGGGCTATTTTTAATTTATTTTTCCTTCATAAATTTATGTTTATCTGAAAATTAAATGAAATTCATTGTTTGAGTTTGACGCTTAAGAGTCATGTTGGGTAGTGACTGAATTGCAATAAAAGATGTAAATTGTGGTTCTGTTAGTTCATGGTTGATTAAAGAAAGTGATTATCAAGTAGCCCAATGTAAGTTGTATATTCTGTAAGTATTTTTAACTGGACCTCAGATCCACTGTCTAAAAAATAAGGTGCCTGGACATTTAGATTTCTAGATCTCCTTATAAGTCTAAATAAAGTGTGTGACTCCCCTTACAATCTCTTAATTTGAAAGACAAAATTGAGTCAGTATCACTATGGGTCTATATCACCACCCTAAACTAGAAACTGATTTAGACTACTACCTTAGACTAGATACAGAAGCTGAGTTCAGGACACGCCAAAGGTAGAGAGAAAGGTTGTCTTAAGTCTTCTTGGATAAAGGTTTCTGCTCCTGAAAGGAAACCATGGCCTGGAGGAAGTCGGGGCAGCCTGTGAACATCCATCTTCTCACTCCTACCAGACAGACCCTGCCCATCCAGGTGGGAGGGTGCCGAGGGGAAGCCCAGGCTGCCCGAGCAGCGTCAAACAGCAGGACCCTCAATTACAGCTGTGGAAAGACCACATGAGGGAGAACACTTCCCACCTCCAGCAGTGACATTCTCAGGGACTCTGTGAGTGGTTCCCTGGCAAGGCATGATGTTGACGTTGCCATGTTGAGGTGTATAGTCTGAAAGAACAAAGTGGGGACAAGACTGGAGCAGGACACCGCAAGGGTGGGACGTGGGCTGCGGGCTTCTGTGCTGGCTCCCTTCCTGGACAGCCACTCACAGGCCGATTTTCCATCACTTCCATGCCCACTGCTTTTAGTAAAAAACAAGCAATAAAGGCAAATTCTCCTTTGAATCCATAATACGTATTTTGTTAGCATGATTAGCACACATATTTTATCCTCTACAATGATGTCATTATACGTAAAAACTACTAAATGGACTTAAAATTAGGAGAATTGTTTTGATTAGAAAGTGAACAGTATAGAACATGATTGCAAGAGTATTTGCAGCTCAGGTGAAGAGCTATTTTGCTGACTTCTTGCATTTCACTCTCCTCACTGTCTTTCCTGCTGTCAAGACTTAATTTTTTCCCAACAATTGATGCTGAACTTTAATTCCACCACAAGAGAGTGAATGTTGTTCCCCCAAATTCATGTGACCTTATTTGAATAAGGCTTCTCAGATGTAACTAGCCTGGACTTAGGGTGGATCTTAAATCCAGTAGTACCATTATAAGAGAAAGGAGACATGCAGAGAAGGTGGCCGCATGAAGCCGGGTGTGGAGGCAGAGCCTGCAGTGATGCGTCTGCACCCCAAGGAACAGCAAGCTTTCCCAGCAACCGCCAGAAGTCAGGAGAGAGAGAGAGGCACGGAGCTCATTCTACTTCAGCCTCCAGAAGGAACCAACCCCGATAACACCTTGATGTTGGACTTCTGACCTCCTGAAAGGTGAGGGAATCAATTTCTGTTGTTTTAAGACGCACAGGTGTGGATATGCCTATCCCAAGGCAGGCAGTGTGCTCCTGTGTGGGACCCTGCCTGCCATGCTGTTGGAAAGACGCCGACAATTCTACAGTGGGATGGAAACTATTCGGACCTAAGAGCTCCTCTCCTCTGCCTGGATGTGGGCCAGGGTGCACCCAGCGGAGCTGGTTTTCCGATTTCCCTGTTTCCATCCGCCTCCAGGACCCCTGTATCCGCCCTTCCTCTCTCCTCAGGGGTCGTCCCACAGAGGCCTGCCCATCAGGCACCAATTCCCCTCGGACCCTGTGTCCTTTATGAACTACGTCTCACAGCAAAGAGCTCTTCTCAGACCTCCAAATTACAGATTCTAACGTCATGGCCTCTGAAAAGTGTGATTGGAACTAAAACCAATCGACGTCTGTTTCACGATCATAAGTGGCACCTGCCCTCTCCCAGGCCCAATAAAGGCCGTTGATGCGGCGGGTGGAAGCCACTGCAGCGCGTCTCACTGCGAGCTAAGGGCACACCCGCTACTCGTTTCCCGGGGTGTCGCCTACCAGCAGTCTTCACCCACTCACTGATTCGGTTTTCAGGTGTCTGATGTGTTCTGGAACATTCCATGCTAGGAGTGCTAATCGTCACAGTGCAGTGGAACAAAATCCTAGTACACAAGACTAGCTCTGGTAGGAGCCCTGGGAAGAGCAGAAAGCTAAGTTGACGGCCTGCTGCTGTTCACTCTGTGCCCCCTGCACGCCTGTGTCCATCACCTTCACCCACGCACGGCTGGCAGGGGGAACGGTGCAACTGTTTAGGCACACAGCACAAACATCGAACGGAGCAGTGGCCAGTCGGCATGGACACGACCATAAACAACCAGTGCCCCATCCTTCCCTCGCTTGCCAAGTGCTCTGACTTCTAGTACTTGGCGCCCTTGTTAGTTGCCGTGGGTGGGGCTGGTGATCCCGGAAAACTGCTGTTCCGCTGCAGGTGAGAGCTGAGCCCGGGCACGCGGAGTCCGGGCCTGTCGCCCCTCTCGGCCTCTAGGGGGAGCCCGAGGCTCTTCGCCCGAGGGAGACTCAGCGTGAAAGCGCCGAGCTGCTGGGCTGCGGGGCTGCGGGGCTGAAGATACGGCTCACGTTTATAAAAAGGACTTTGCCTGACAAATGCAATTAGGATAACCTGGATCTTTGTACCCTCTATGAATCCTCAACAATTAAAAAAAAAAAAAAAGACGCGCCTTCAGAGAAGATGAGGAACACTGCCTGTGTCTGCTCTCTCCGTGCTCCGCAGTCCCAAGGGGCCCCTCTGCTTGGCTGTTCGGCCTCCTGCTGCAATCTCCTAGGCTACAGTCCTGGCTGCTCTGTGCCTCTGGTCTCCCTGGATCTGCCTTCTGCTGCTGGCTGGAGGTGTCCTCTCATAGGGTTGTCATTTAAAGTACAGGGCATCCAGTTAAATTTGAATTTAAGATAACTGTAACTTTTTAGTATAAGTGGGTTCCAAACGTAGCATGGGCCATACTTCCTCTGGGTGCCAACACGGCAGTGCCCCTCATGGGTCTGGCCCAGCACCTGGAATCCTGCCTTGGGCTGGGAGCTGGAGCTTGTCGGGATGAGCCTGCCTGTGTGGCCAGGTCGGTACCAGGGTTTGCCTGGTCCCTAGCTTGGTCCTGGTCCTCGCTGAGCTTACTTTGCAATCCCCAATCCAATTCGCTGCTGCACTCTCCAGCCATACCCCTGGTGCCAAGGGAGGAAGCCCATGGTGGGCCCCAGGGTAACTAACACACCGAAGACCCAAGGCTCATTTCCATGGTATTCAAACCTGCTCTACAAGGGTTGAGAAATAGGGGTTTGTGTGTGAGTGTGTTTTAATGCCTGAAATGTATCAGGTTTAAACATCAAAAATATAGTTACATTTTACATTCTTAAAACCTGAGGGATAAAAATGTGTCCTACTCAATTGCTTTCAGCTATGACTGCTAGCAGTGACATTCTGCTGGTGGCATTCAGAGTTCTATCTTTGAATGCCATGGTAATCACTTGCTTCCCTTCACGTCTGTCGTGTCTGGCATGAAAGTTAAGAATTTGAAATACCAGATCAGCAGGCTCACACCCAACAGACACAGCACATTTAAATGTGCAATTAAGGATTACTCCTGGGGTCTGTTCCAATGCAAAAAGTGAGGCGGAGTAGTGACTGACAGTGAAACAAAAACAAACAAAAAACCTAAACTAAATAAATGAAAAATAAATACTTCTGACAGAATGATAGTGGTGTTCAAGGGTACAGATAAAGCATTTGATAATTACTGTCTTACTCTACGCTTGCATGATAGCAATATTTTTTCCAGATTCTACATATGGGTGAAATGTTTTGTCTTTCTGTGACTGGGCAGGGGTAAGGAGAGGATGGAAAGAGATTGTTACACGGGTACAAAGTTACAATTAGATGGGAGGACTATGTTCTGGTGTTGTATTGCATGGTAGGGTGAGCACAGTTAACAGTAAAGTATTATATTTTCTATTACAAACTAGTTGGATGAGAGGACTTGGCGTATCCTCCCTACAAAGAAGTGATAAACACTCAAGGAGACGGTTGTGCCAGATGCCCCAGCTGGATCATCGTACAACATACATACATTCTGAAACCTCAAATTGTACTTCTTAAATATGTGCAATTATAATGTGTTGATTTAATTAATCCATTAAAAAAAAAAGAAATGTGAGATTCACTCACTCACTCACAGTGTAGCCAGGCTGGATAAATAAATACACCTCCCTCTGGCTTGCTCAGAGCAGATGCCCACGAACCAGACAAGATTCTTGTTTGGGCCCTCAGGTCTGAGAATCCTCAGCACTGGGGCGAACTCTGTTCCCTTGGGTGTTTTGCACCAACCCTAGTGACCACATAGCACAGAGTAAATGCTCTGTTAGTGTTTGCTGAATTAATCTTTTGACATAAACTTAAAAGGGGTGTGTGACATATGTGGAGAAAAATCCCACGCTGTTGTTTGACTTATAAAATCAACTCAATAAATAGATGACTTTGGCATCTCTCCTTTCTGCAGCTTTCCCCTATCCATTGACTTTGTGCATGCTGAACAAAACAGAATAATATGCCTCGAATATAGACATGGTCAGAAATCCATTCTGAGAAATTACTGGTACTTTCAACACTTTTGCACAGTAATTATGAGCTTGAGAATCAGGAGATGCCTGCATTCTAATGGCATTGACCCTCAGTCATGTACAAATATTAAGTCATTCTCTAATTTAGCAAGAGCAAAGTCTCACATGGGCAGGACTATTTCTGATACTGTATACATAAGTTTTTTCAGGTATAGCCAGTGATTAAATCTTGGAAGTAATTTAGTGTAGCTGTGTTGCAGGAAAGTGGCAGATGAAAAATAATGTGAGCAAGAGCAAAATAACACATCTAAAAAAAGAAAAAGAAGCTTGAACTTTCAGCCAGGATCCAGGAAATGGACCTGAGTTAGATTCACTACAGACCATTCACCAAAGGCATTACTTAAAGGTGCCACTGCCACCATCAAAAAGGTTAGTCAAATGTTCTGAATCGCCGGGAGGGACAGGAAACAATCTAGAGAGAATTGCTTTCCCTGTGTGCAAAATCACGGCATGGATTACACCTTAGTTGTACAACTGCCTGAAGTTCTAGTGGCTGGAGAACAAGAAAATTCTAGTAGGACCAGAATAAACTTAAATAAAAAGGAAACTGGAAAAATCACTATGAGGAAGATACTTGTGAGAGGGAGAAACTGAATTGTTCTTAGATTGTGTGATATATAACAAGAAGAGATAAAACTGAAACTTGGAAAAAGAAAAAATCACTCCTCAGCCATGCATTTGGAATTTTGTGCATGTATTTAGGAGAAATGACTAGTAGTATTAGCTTATAAAACAAAGTAAAGTCATCTTATTCATTTAAGTAGTGGTAAAATTGGAAAATCTACATAAATTCTAAAAGACCTGAGATAACCTCAGATCCTCTTTTCTCCATTGAGTTAATTGAGAACAAATAATAGTTGGGAGGATGTCTTGAATGAAACAACATTCCTGCAAAATGCTTCACCCTGGGAAGCATTAGGCTATAGGTGTCATGCACCACCCTTCAGTGAAATGAATCAGGCTCCCTGGAGAAATGGCTGATTCTAGAACTGGGGTAGGGGATACACAAGGTGAGCCTGGAGCATCTTCTAGTATCAGAAAGTACAGAAGTGCTCAAAATAAATCAGATAATAGGTTTGCCACAGGGACAAAGAAACTAACAGGAAGAGCTTCCATTGGTCAAAGGTGAATTGGATAAAAACACAAATGACATTATACTGGATCATAACCTGGAAGGTAAAATAAATATCCATGAGTCCATACTGTATAAATACATACTTAAATACATGCATAAGCAGGAGAGAATAGGCAAATCTCCATATACAAACCCAAATGATTTGTGTAGCTATTCTACTCTCAAAGAGGTGAAACATATCTCCTCACCCCTTAAATATGGGCTTCTTTCCAAGGTGATTTCCACAATGATTTCATTCTAAAAAGTACAGGAGAGGAAGAGGAAAAAGAAGACTAACCTTACAGTGGAGAAACCCAACAAACACTACTTTAGCCAGGTGATCAAAGTCAATATAAGAACGGTGTCAATAGGATAGCACTCTGCCTCTGTGGTCTTCTTCCCAAGAACACATAAACTCAACATAACCATGAAAAAAAAATCAGACAAATCAAAACTGAGGAAATTCCACAAAATATCTCACCAAAACTGTCAAGGAAATCAAAAGCAAGGATAGTCTGAGAATCTGTCACAGCCCAGAGGAGCCTAAGAAAACGTGACAATTAAATACAATGCGGGATCTTGGAACATAAAAAGGATATTAAGGAAAAACTAAGGAAATATGAATAATGTACAGACTTTAGTAAATTAAAAGTAATTTATAGTGCCATGATAAGACCCAGATGCTCAGAATGGGCATTATTCAAATCATTTTTAAAATGAGAGAAATATGGAAATAAATAAATGTGAGAAGGTGAACTGAGGCAGGAAGAACACATAGTCAAGTGATGCACTTGAAAATGTAGGGCCTCCGTGTCCTGAGACTACTTCAGGAGGTAAAATCAGACAGAGTAATTGTTTGCTGTTGACACAGCAAGTGACTCACTGTGTTGGCTTCACAGCACCAAGCAACCAGAAAGATTTTTGTTGTTGCTTTTTTTACGTAGTAATCACATTTCATAAGAAAGTGAAGCTTAGACACAAGCTGTAGGTAAATGTTGTGTTTAGAAGCATGGCCTTATGTTAAAAATATGCTTCTCAATGGAGGACTTTGCAAGGATGGAGCCTGAGCCTTTCTATGGCCTTTAGGGAGCTTGATTCTGTGAATGTGTCCATAGACATGGCTCCCAGGACCCTCTTATCCACACTGCAGGGTTGAAGAGGAAGATACTTTTCAACTGGATAAAATACGAGCTTCTTGCTTTGTTTTAAGGAGCAGAATCTAGTCCCACGCACGCAATTTCCTTGTTCATTTATTGCATTCTGTCAACAACCTGCATTGAATATCCACTCTGTGCCTGGTGCTGTGTGTGGGACAGGAAGATGTGTAAAGTGGGGAGGGTTCTGGGAAGATGGTAAAGAATCAGGAATTTGTTCCTCTGCTGAGACAACAAATACACCGCCAGAGTGAGTCCGCCTTATGTGACTATCTTAGAACTCTGGAGTCTATTGAAAGCTTGCCTTATTCAGGGGATGACTTTGATGGTAAATTGTGGTTAATTCTGGCCAATTTCAACTTTCAGCATAGTAGCAGCTACGCATCCTCCACCCCCAGCCCTATGGGAGGCAGCTGTATGTGTTCTGGGAGCAGATGGCACACAGCTGGGGGAGGCAGGGTGAGCAAAAAGCACTGTGTCCTCCAAATATCAGGGATGTTCTGACTGCTGCTCCTCGTCACAGAGCTGCAAAGCTGTGAGTGGTTGTTGTACCTCCTCCAATCCTTAAAGTCCCATATTCCATAATCATTGTTGTTGCACCACCCTCCATTACTGGAATCTTCTCCTCCTATGGTTGAACTGGCTGCCAAGAGGTTTAAAGGTCTAGTGACCTTTATTTCTACCCTTATTTTCCCTTTAAAAGACCAGTGCTCTACCCTGCCATGCCTTTTGGGGAGCCAGACATTAAATACTAGGTAATTCAAAAGCCACTGCACTTATGGGGAAAGTTAGAAAGTGAACACACATGACTAGGGAAAGAAGTGTAGGCACAGAAAAGAATTGAGAAGACCTTAGTTGACACCTCAGGTTGAACTTTGGCACAGAGATAGTCTACATCAATCAAACCCCCAAAATAATAAACAAAAATGCTAACAGAAAGAGCAAACCCTGGGGAAGGGGAGAGAATCTGATTTCCAGAGTTACCAAATTATTATATTCAAATATCCAGTTTTCTGCAGGAAAAAGAAAAAAGAAAGAAAAGAAAAGAAAAAGTAAAAAAAAAAAACCCCACAACGTATACAAAGAAACAGAAAATTATGATACATTCAAAGGAAAAAAATATATAAACTGTTCCTGAAAATGCCTACTGGCATATTTACTAGAGAAAGACTTTAAAACTACTTATAGATACTCAAAGAATTAAAGAAAGATGTGGAAAAAAGTGAAGAAAAAGATGTATGAACAAAATGGAAGTATCAATAAAGAGATAAAAATTCTAAAAGGAAAACCATAAGAAATTCTGCTGCTGAAAAGTAAAATAACTGAAGTGAAAAATTCACTAAAGGGATTCAAAGGCAGATTTGAGTAGGCAGAATAATCATTGGATTTGAAGATAAGTGAATGAAAATTATCAAGTCTGAGTAACAGAAAGAAAAAAGATTGGGAAAAAGTGAACAAGTCTTAACAGACCACCAGGGCACCATCAAGCAGGCAATCATATGCATTGTGGGATTTTGATAAAAAGAAAAAAAAAAGGGCAGAAAGAAATTTGAAGAAAAAATAGAAAAAAACTTATTTTCCTAATTTGATGAAAGACACAAATATAAATGTCCAAAAGCTTAATAAATTCTATGTAAGATGAACTCAAAGAGACTCACTCCAAAATACATTGTAATCAAACTTTCAAGAGCCAAACTAAAACAAAATCTTGGCAGCATCAAGAAAAATGTGACTCAGAACATGCAAGGGATCTTCAGTAAGACTGTCAGCAGATTTCTCAGCAGAAAGCTTAGAAGCAAGAAGGCAAAGTGCTTTAAGAAAAGGAAAAACTTCAATGAGGAATGCTGTATCTGGCAAAAACTGATCTTCAAAAATGAGAAAGAAATTAAGACATTTCCAGGTAAACAAAAGCTGGGGGACTTCATTACCACTAGATCTGCCCCACAAGAAATGCTTGCAGGAGTTATACAGGGTGAAATGAAAGAACACTAGACAATAACTATAAGATATACGAAGAAATAAACAAATAAAGGGAAACATAAAAGCTAGAGTTATTGTAACAACAGTTTGTAATTATTTTTTTTTTGTTTTCTGTGGGATTTCAGAGACAAATACACTTAAACTATTAGTCTAAAAAGAGGTATTATTGTAACTTTGGTTTGTAGCTCACATTTTGTTTTCTACATAATTTAAGAGACTAACGTATTTAAAACTTCTCAGATTATGTTTTGAGACACACACTGTGTAAAGATATAATTTTAAGACCTCAACAATTAAAAGAAGTGGGAGACTTTCTTCTCCAGAAAAGTCTTAGTGAAAAAACAAAAAACAAAAAAAAACAAAAAGAAAGAAAAGAAAAAAGAAAGAAGTGGGAGACAGAAATGTTAAGGAATTTTTGCATGTTATTGAAGTTAAGCTGAAATAAATTCAAATGAGAGGATTATAACTTTTAAAATGTTAAATGTAATCCCCATGGTAACCACAAAGAAAACAACTATAGATTAAATACAAAAAGGAATGAGAAGGAAATTTAAATGTTTCATTACAAAAAATCAACAAAACACAAAAAATGACAGTGATGCAGGAAATGAGTGTGGGAAGAGCTATCAGGAATAAAGAAAACAAATAGCAAAATGACAAAAGTATTTCCTTTTCAATAATTGATTTAAGCGTAAATGGATTAAATCTTCCAATCAAAAGGCAGAGATTAAAGGAAAGGATTTTAAAAACTGATTCAACTGCAGATGACAATGCTATCTGCAAGAGGCTTGCTTTACATGCAAACACACAAATAGATTAAAAGTGAAAGGATGGAGAAGGATTTTCCATGCAAATAGCAACTGAAAGAGAGCAAGAGTGGCTATACTAATATCAGACAAAATAGACTTTAAATCAAGAAAGATTATAAAAGAAAATGAAGAACATTATATATACACTAAGAATATATAACAATTTTAATACACTGATAATATATAACAATTATGAAAATTTAATAACAGGCCATCAAAAAATATGAAGCAAAAACTGATAGAATTGAAATGATAAATAGTTCTACAACAACTGTTGGCAATTCCAATATCCTACTCTTGATAGTGGATGGAACAATCAGATAGAAGATAAGAAAGGAAATAGAGGACGTAACACAATAAACTAAATAGATTTAATTAATAGACATATATAGGACATAACCTAACAACAATAGCATGTATATTCTTCTTAAAAGCACATGGGACATTTTCTAGAATAGAACTCCTTTAGGCTACAAATTAAGTCTTAATAGATTTAAGAAGCTAGGTGTCATATAAAGTATCGTCTTTGACCATAACAGGGTTAGATCAATAACGTTGGATCGATAATGAAAGCAAAATTGGAATTCACAAATTTGGGGAAATTACAATAACACACTTTCACATAAAAAATAGATCAAAGAAAAAAATCACAGGGCAATCAGAAAATACTTAGGAGATGAGTGACAAAATATAAGGTACCAAAGACATAGGGGAAATTGTGAAAGCAGTGCTGAGGGAGAAATTATAAGTACAAACACATTAAAAACAACAAAGATCTCAAATTAACAACCCAATTTTATAACTTAAGAAACTAGAAAAAGGGGGGGTCTGGAAGATGGCGGCGGCGACGGTTCCGTAGTTCATCACTCTCCAGTCAGCAGGTGAGAGGGAGGGAGTACTGGACCTTCCGCAGAGTGAATTGTCGGAGTGGATGAGCACTTGGCAATGCACAGCGATTTGGTGGATTGTTGTGTTTGAAATATAGTTCATAACCGCG